>JACDOX010000025.1:2405678-2595139 GCA_014549065.1 Cardinalis cardinalis
TTTTTTTTTTTTTTTAATTTGTATTTGGGTTTGGAGTTTGGATTTTTTTGTAATAGAACAATGTCAGTGTCAAAAGTGAAACATAGTTTAGAGCAGTCTAAGTTTTCACAGTAATAAGTACCCATAGTAACTCAAGAGACAAAGCCTGAGGAGGAAACCCATGAAGAATAATTAAATGGGTTCAAAATAAGCACTCTGCAGACCTCAGGATGGCAAAAAAAGTTTTTAATGTGGCTAATTGCTGCTGGAACAATGTGCTTTTAACACACATCTAGCATTTTTATGTGAGCTGGTTTGTATCTGGATGATTCTGAAATGGGGCTGTTGGCAGTCCCTTGTATAGATGTATGTTGAACTGCTATATTGTATGCGTAATTCTGGCAGGTCAAAGCCTGCCTTGCATGATTCCATGTAACTACTTAGATAGACAGGAATTATTGATATGAGTATAGCATTAAAAAAAAAAAAGATACAGCATATTCTTCATACCTTTTCTTTGTTGGTCAAGGTATCTGAAGGATAGAAAAGTCTTAACAGTTGATAGCAATCAAAGGAGCTCAGGAGTCATTCATGAAAAGGGGCCTTTACAGACAGCCCATGGGAAGTCTGTGGTGGAACAGATGGAACAGGTGGAACCTGTGGCCTTCGGAAGACCCCATGCCAGAGCATATCCCCTGAGAGAAACCACAGCCCATGGAGACCCTGCACTGGGGTAGGCTCTTGCAGGAACTGCAGCCTCTGAAGAGGAGCTCACACAGCAGCAGGTTTCCTGTCTGAATCTGGGGCCCATGGGGAGCCTACACTGGGACAATCCATGCCTGAAGGATTACACTCAAACCACTCACACTGGAACACTTCTTGAAGAACTGTAGCGCATGGGAAGGACCCATGTTGGAAATGTTCATGAAGAACTGTCTCCTATGGGAAGGACCCCACAGTGGAGCAGGGGAAGGGTGCAAGGATCTCAGAGGTGAATGTTATGAACTGATCACAGCTCTCATTCCCCATCCTCCCTTGATGGAGGACGTAGGAGAGTTATGAGTGAAGCTGAGCCTGTTGAGGAGAGAGATAGAGTGGCTTGATGGGTACCAGGCCAGCCAAGGACAACCCACCACAATCAAAAAGGTGCTTTGAACACAAAGAGAGCTACAAGAGCTACAAGAGCAAAGTCAAGTTTGGTACCAAAATGGCAAAGCTGTCTTCCTTTACCAAAGCACACCCAATGAGTAGCTGTGCTGCTCTCTTCCAAGCTGCAGGTCCGGGTGCTGCAGCTTCAGCGGTGCAACTCTGACTGATATAGCAATGCCACAGAAGTCAGGCCTTAGCAGGTGACATTTCTGCTAAACTCATGGCTCTCCCTGGCTTTCTGAATCTCTTGGCAGAATTCTGCCTGGTGATTAGCATACATAACTGGGAATCAGGTTACCTAGGGCTTTTATTTCTAGCTAGGGCATAGGCTTGAAATGCCAGTGGGTGGGTGAGGTGACCTTTAGTGAGACATCTCAGGTTGTTCTGCCTCTTCGCTGTAAAATAGAAAAACAAGCCAGCAGGGATGTAAAACATAATTCATTATTATTTGTAAAGCATTTAATGATCTGTAGAATACAAGTGTTCTACTTTTGAATAAATCTAATCCTTGCCTTACATTAAAAGTGTGTTATTCTTGCCTTTATAATAAAAATGAAGATAAAACAAATACTACAGCAAGTGATAGTGAAAATTAGTTGGTTCTTGCCCAATGCTGCATTGCAATTTCTATGCATCTACTAGAACAATGAGAATCCTTAAGAAGAGGAGGATACTACTTTTCTCCCTCTCTTGCCTTTCAAAACATTTTAAAAGCGTTAATGTAAAGGGACGCTATGTAATATCTTACCAAATCTTATCACAGAATTAAACACAAAAATGCTAATTGAAGCATATTAGCCATCTCTGAGGCTTCAAATATGAGACTCTCWTAGAACTTTGAAGCATAATTTTAGTTTAGCAATCACCTAGTAGTATATGTTTTTTTATTTTTCACTGTATCCCAATGTATGAATATTTTATTTGGTAGCTAGATAATTTCACCATGACTATGTACAACTTCAAATATTATTAAAAACAATATTTAAAACAAGGTCTGACCAGGAAGCAGATAAACGTTCTAGTGACAGCCTATGTCTGAAGCCAAGGTGTTCTTAAATCTTTTCTCACACAGAAACACTTTTTTTGCTTTTTATGGGCAGGTATTTGTGGTGTAACACAAAGTTGTTACCCTTCTGCCACCTAAGCCAGAGTCTGAATCCATCTGAGTTGGGGGCTGCTTCTTTCCTTCCATAAGTCCTGGAGAATGACCTGTCAGCAAAAATGTTGTCTTCTGCCATCACTTATTCTAGTTACAGTGTTACTTCTTTTCTCTCTACAGATTTTGCATTGCTTGGTGTGTAGTGGATCTTTTTGTCATCAGCAGATGGACGACAAAAAATGGAGAAAGGTGCTGTGAATAGTACTTACAGAATTAAGCGTTTGAGCATCAAATACCTTTGATAAGCCACAAGGAGAACTTATAAGTGGTAAAGGGGTAAATCAAGAGATTTCCTAGCTCTCCTTTCTTTTTCCTAGAACAATGAATAGAAAGATTATTTTATTAGCACCTGAACTATTTTGTAGGTCAGACACAGCAAAAAGCTTATTCTTACATACTCATGGATAACCCGCATGCAGTGTACTGTGACATCAGTGTGGAGAACYCAAAAAGAAGAATATTGGATCTTGGACAAATGTTAGGTTCTTCTTTTATATAAGATGGAAATTCACATGGTTGAAAAAAAAAATTGTAGTAAAATATGCAGGTACCTGTTCATAAACTATGCAAAACCCTCTGAGTGCCAAGCAACATCGATCTTTAATTATAAACTGGCATTATAACACCAGTAAAATAAGCCAATTTAAATACAAGACTTCAGTAAATATTCTGCCTTTTCTGTGATTTTCTAGTCTGAGTTTTCTTGTGGTGCATTTATATTCATACATCTATCAATTCATTAACAAGTTTTCATATAAATTGACCCTGACTGCTACTGTAAAATATAGCTTAAATGAAGTGTGGCTTTGAGACCAGGAAGATTATTAAAATATTAAAGTATATACTTTGAATCATATAAATATCTTTCTTGCTAATATTTCAAGACTAAATACTTTTTGTCTGAAAGACAACCTTTAATGAACAAACTTGTGATCCAAAATGTACAAAGCTCCCTCTGGATCTGATTTTTCACTGACTTCCATGCTTTAGTCACTTATACGTCTGAAAAATGGATTTAAAACGGCATAATTTAACCTAGTAGCCTTTGACACTCATTTTACTTAAATACAGACAAGTGGTTAAAGTACAAAACAGAGGAAAGCTGCATCCCTTTTCTTTTCTGTGAAATATAAGCATGAGATGGTGGTAGAAATTAATGTATTCTGTGTGTAACTAGCAAGCTTAATTCTTGGTGGGAAAGTGCAAAAATGAAATTAATTCATTGTAAAACTGCATAAAATAATGTCTCTGACTAAGCATTTTTGCACTCAAAAGAAACACCCAAAGGAATTGCTGGAGATTCTTGCAAAAAATATCCATGTGCCTGACTAGGGGACCACGGTGACTTTATTAGGATTTTATCCTAGGTCCTTGTGTTTTTCATACTAATTGTCACTCCAATAAAAAACTTGTAAAATTCTTTTATTGCACACTAGTGAATGGATAATCAGTGTCTTTTATTAGTACTTATGTTGATGAGAGAAAACTCTTAATTATGTTTAAATACGTACATGTACACCCATAGAYAAATTCTGGTTTTTACCATACAAGTCTCAGTAAGCTACTCAGTGACTAAGTACCATTTAAGTTGCTCAAGATTTTGTGACCAGATGGCTCACGGGGCTAGCAATGGATTATAGTGCTTTCTAGCTCCAGATTGCCAGTTCAAATCTGGGTCAGGTTGACACTGTCTGAAAATTATTACTGTTTGGAGGCTTATGTGAAATAAGTTGAAGACCTCAATACACTTCCTAAAGGCTGGGTTAATACAACACAAATGTCACCAGATGATTGTTGGTTTCGGGGCTCAGGTGGAAGCACATTGAAGTCAGTGGAAAAACTTCCATTGATTTCAGTGGGTATTGAATTAGGTCTTAATTATGGAGAATGAGTCCTTTGTGCTCTCAGAAGTGGTTATTTACAAGGGGAGAAGGATGCCCACGAACTGCTCCTGGGAGAGGAGTGGTGCTGCCAGCTATGATGAAGCGAGAGATTCTTATCTGTCCTTGTACTCCTGGAGGATGAGTATGTAAGAATGAGCCCAGTCCTGACTGAAACACACTAATCWTCCTGAATTTAGGTAAGAGTAGGCTTATTCTGGCAGAGTGGTAGAGAGTCAAAACCTCTCTGAAAGTTTACMTTATCATTCTCTTGTTAGGCTTAGTGCTGATCAACCGGTCACAAAAATGGCTACTATATTTTTTGCAGATCACCTCCCCTCACCTAAGGATATTTTTGGTTTTGTTTGAAGAGCAGAATTAATTTGAATTCCACAGAGAATTACCTGGCTTCAGTCTAAAGTGTCTTTTGTCACCATCCAGGTTCCATTAGTGCAGCAATGAATGAGAAGTGATTTGATCCTTGGGATAAGTGCCATCATAGGGAAGAAATATTAGATATTAAAAACTGTTTAGTTTAACTGACTGGGAATTTAAACCAGACAGGTTAACATGGAAATGAGACACAGTATTATCACAGTAGTTGATTAGCCAGTTAATCAAACCAGTAGGAAAAATGGAGGAATTGCCATTTCTATCACATCGAGTACAGTTACATGTTCAGAAGACATGCATTAATCAGATGTGCCACTGGACTAAGTCCAATWACACTGTTTGCATTGTGACAGTAGTGTAGTATTATTGCCATGGGAACCACAAAAAGAAATCAAACTGAGCTGTTAGTATAGTGAAGTCCATATATTTACCCCTGCCTTCTGCTCTCTGTTGAGCTTGGGTTTTAGTCCTACTCTAGAGGCACTCAAGTACAACTCTGGTTGTATACTYTCTGTACCCCTTAGATAAAATTAATTCAAAATCAGCTCTTGGCTATACAGCTGAGAACAAGATGTCTAACTCATTTGATATCCTTGTATGATAAGATCACCTTTTAAATAAATGAAGGAAGATGTAGGATGTAGTTTTTCTGGATTTTGCTAAAGCTTTTGATACCATCCATCACAGAACCCTTCTGCACGAGTTGTCTAGCTGTAAGACAGGCAGCTATGTGKTGCTCTGGGTAGGGAACTGGCTGTGGAGCAGGGCTTAAAGGGTTGCAATGAACACTCAGATAGTGCCACTCAGATGGCGACCAGCAGCACTCCTCAGGGTTCAATTCCAGAACCAGTTCTGTTCCATACTTTTATGATGATCCAGTTGAATGCATAATTAGAACATTTGCTGATGATACCATACTGTGAGATATTGTTAACTCTCTCAAGGAATGAGGAGCCTTGTAGAGAGATCTAAAGAGACTGGAGCATTGCGGAAACATTAATGCCACTTAACAAGAAAAAAAATGCCAGTTTCTGCACCTGGTATGGAGTAACACCAGGCACAAGTATAATCTGAGGAAGGAGTGGCTGGAGAGCAGCCCTGCAGAAAAGCATCTGGGGTGCTGGGTRACAGCAGCCGTGGCCAGCAGGCAGGAGGGTAAAGCCCATCCTGGGATCGTCAAACCCAGCACTGCCAGCTGCTCAAAAGAGATGATTGTCCCACTGTGTTCAGAGTTCAGCCTCACCTTCAGCATGGGTGGAGTTCTGGGCCCCACCACTTCAGGATGTGAAGGACCTTGGATGTATCTCCAGAGGACATCAAAGCTGGTGAAAGGGCTGGAAGGTGTGTCCTGTAGGGAGTGGCTGAGAACTCTTTTTGTCTCGTTTGGAGAGAAGGTGGATGGGAGGAGATCTCAATCCCTTTACAGCTTCCTGGGGAAAGAGACCAGTAGGGGGATGTGCTGAGCTCTTCTTCTGGTATCCAAGGACAGCATGTGTGGGATTGGTTCAGAGCTGCATCAGAGGAGGTTCAAATTTAACATTAGGAGGTATTTCTTTACAGCAAGGGTGGGAAAACACTTCCTAGGGAGGAGCCTGTCAGTGTTAAAAAGGCATTTGAACTATGCCCTTTATAACATGCTTTTACTCTCAGCTCTGATCTTCCCTGAAGTGGTATCACAGTTGGACTGAATTATTGCTATGGATCCCCTCCCACTGAACCTATCCTATCCTATCCTATCCTATCCTATCCTATCCTATCCTATCCTATCCTATCCTATCCTATCCTATCCTATCCTATCCTATCCATCTCTCCTAGTGAATAAAACTATAATTTCTTTTAAAATAATCTCTTTTGTTTCTTCTTTATCAAAACTTTTATGCTTTTATATTTAGTCAGATGCTGGTGAATTGGAGATTTTGCATTCTAGGTACGTGTTCTGAACGAAGTTTCAATTTTGCTGTTGAATTGCTCTATTTTAGAGCTCCTCATTTTTTTACCTGCCTAATTTTTAGCTTGGAGGAAAATAAARAATCTGACCAGTTTATTGTTGATAATAAATGGTAATAATTGATACTTTCAGAAAGCACTTTTCCAGCAGGAGAACAAAGAAACCAAATTTYGGGACTAGGCCATGAACGGAGTCAGCAAATAGAAAACAGACAAAAATATTTTCATTGTAGATGAGGCAGTATGGGTGTTCAAYTTAGTTTTGAGATTAAGAGAAAGATAATCTCCAAACAAAGTTTGTATGGAGCAAAAAACCTGAAAGAAATAAACCAAGGAAAATTTATGGTCTTTGTCCAGGCTTTACTGTCTCAAATAGGAAAGCAGAAGTGTTTTAAATGTAGAACATACTGTTATAGTATGTTGTATATTCATGAAGAGATGAAATCACRTAACAGAAAATTCACATCTTCATTAGGATATCATCAAGCAGGTGAAGAGGGGTGAGAGGCAGCTCCAAATTCAACACCAACCATTTGGATGAAAGATGATGTTCCTATTACCAGAAGATATCAAACATCAAGCCTGCACTTGASCTGTGATATAAACTTGGATTTAGAACATGCATTATTTTGATTTTTCTCTGTATTTATTTAGTAAAGGATAAGTGATGATAGTGCTTAATGAGAATCATAGAATCACAGAATKATTTGAGTCAGAGGAGACCTTAAAGATCATCATCTACTTCCAATCCTGCTATAGACAGGGACAGCTTTCATTAAACAGTTTGATCAGAGCCCTGTCCAACCTGACTTTAAGTAATTTCAGACTTGGGGCATCCACAGCTTTTCTAGACATATGATTATGTCTTCTCTGTTAAACATAACTAGGTTGTAATCAAGATCATTTAGATTACTTTAGCTGCCATCTTTGCATGGGTATTAACATAGTATTGCCCATCAAAAAGTTTAGGGTGCCTGAATCAYGCATTAAAGGAATCTGTAAGAGTTTTAGATTTACACATGAGGAYTTGGGGAAGTCTGTTGTTCAGATTCCCAAAATGTTTCAGTTTCCTGTATTTTATRATACATCCTTCAGATGTATTATGTTTGTGTGTGTGTATTCATACAAATAAAATACACTATATGAAGTGCCCTTTTCTTTGGGAAGCAATTACATTCTCATTTAGCCATATMATTTAGAATAGATTTACATAAGAAAATAATTTAAATGTGATATGATATCGTTTGATGAAATCTCACAAAAAATTCTTCTCCTTTGCATTAATTATCTTTTCTGTGGTACTCTCCCTCCTCCCTCCTTCAACTGTGCCAGTAACTTTTAAATTTGTTAATTGGCAGGTGTGATGAGTGAGAACACRGGATCTGTGTTGAATGATTACAAGTCCTGGGTATTTCCCTTGAAGATACACCTTTTCCCATATGCCWGTGTCATTTCTGTTTACACAATCAACAGCTGACAGAGTCTAATTGCTTACTGAGAGATACTGAAAGTCTTGGTGATATCATGGATTCATACTGTGTTTTTCAGAATTTGCCTGACCTATAAAGAAGGAGGAGAAGAGACTTCATAATGTCTTCCTGAGGTGAGCCAAGGGTACCAACAAGGAATCATTGCCAATACAAACCCACCAAATGGGTTATTTTGGGTTGGGCAAACACTATAGCTGGGTGATACGCTACAGCAGAAGATTTTGCTTATAACATGAGAAAAACAGGATAGCTAATAATTTACTGACATATATTTGTGGAGGTTCAATTATTTACTGAGCTTTGCTTCTAATTATTGTTTCACTTTATCTGACATAAGTCTTCTTTTTCCAACTCTCTGCCCATTTATTTTTTCTTATTTTTTCCATAGCTTTTTGTAGGATTGCACTTAACATGGAATTATGGTTAAGGCCATGCTGTATAAGCATATATGTGAGTAATTTAAAAGAGGAGGGTCATGTGAATCAAAGACTAAATATATTGGACATATTTTTTAGCTGTGTTTATATACATTCATGCAGACAGTGAAAACCTGATCAAMTGAAAACTTCCATCAGAGTGAAACCTCTTTGAGCATCAAGTGAACCCAAGTAAAATAAGAAGACAACCATAGATGGTAGCAATCAGTGCTCTGGATTATAATGAAGTAAGACCTTGCTGGCCATTCTGTGTGGTAGCTCTCTTCTTTATGCAAAGCGTGTACAGAACAAGAGGAATGCAGCTCAGAATTCTTTTRTTTTAACTCATGGAAGGACAAATAAATACTTAGTCATGGATATCTCTGTGAAGACAGTACAACTTCTGCAAACATTATTTTGCCATAATTATTGTCTGTCTGGGCTTTCTGCTTTAGTTTTAGCCACCAGTCTACATTAGAACTGAATTATATTTAAGGTGTTTCATAATGGTTTGTTTCACAGTTTTGTGGAAAAAATTACCTGTGTGTGGATGTCAGAATTCCCTTATAATTCAGACATATTAAAAATTTCATGTATTCTAAATTTAGCTGAAGAAAAATTACTGCCAAAAAGTCCTATTCAGTAGAATAGTCCCTCATGTAATATAGCCTTACCTTGTATATGATGATTTCCAGAAAAACAAGACCTATCAGTGAATGAATAAAGATCCTTCTGGTTTTCATTCCTGTTTAAGGAAGATAAGAATTAGAAGAAAAACAGTCATTTGGACAGTGAAAACAGAATTTTGTAAACAGACATGTCAGCTTAACATTACTGCTACCTAAATGGGAAAAGTACGTGATATACATACACAAAAATTGGCAGGTAAACATTGACTTTTCCTGCCAGACCTAGAAAATGGTTTAAGTGCAGATCAGATGATGCTGAGTCAAACTTATTCTGCCCTGTCACTGACTGTATTTATGCTGTTTCTGGTTGTTTGAAAATGGGCAGTGCCACATTGTGCCATGCATAGTCAAGTGCTCTCAAGTTCTACCACAAGAAGATGGATTTTGTCTACAGCCTTGGATTTATGTGTTTAATTGCTCTCTGGAATTGACTAAGTTTGTTTTGAAGATGCAGGTTCTGGTTTTGATGATGGAAGTGTCTTGGATTTAGTGGCAGTGTCTAAGACCTTGAGCAGAATAGAYCAGATTTTATTATATGTAATGGTCAGAAATTTGCTAACTCCTTCTGAAAGTACAACATTTATTACTCTGGCTTTATGAAACTCCACAGGCAGCTAGTAATTAACACYCTCACCAAGATCAGGACTGATGTGTGGGTTGAAGACAAGGCTGCCTTCTAGACATATCCTCATGTATTTGTTTTTATTTACATGTAAGAGGAACAGGCATAAACAGATGTGCAGGAAGCAGCTTGGTAATGGCTATGAGACAGGCTAATAGAAAGTCTCTTGGAGGTTAATAGAAAGTCTCTTGGAGCTGCCCATTGCCTCTTGTCCTGTTGCTGGGCATCACTGAGCAGAGCTTGGCTCCCTTCTCTGACACCTTCCTTGAGATACTGACAGACACTGATCTTATTCCCTCTCAGTCCCCTCTTCTTGAGGCTGAACAGGCCCAGCTCCCTTAACCTTTCCTCATAAGAGTCCAGTCCTTTAATTATCTTTGTATCCCTCCACTGGACCTGCTCCAGGAGCTTTGAATCTCATCCTGAGGAGCCCAGAACTGGGCAACCCAGGTATGGCCTCCCTAGGGCTGGGTAGAGTGGCAGCATCACCTCCCTCAACCTGCTGACAATGCTCTTCCTAGAACCACTGGGTTATTTCAGGCAGTTATTCACTTCTCAGTAACTCAGTTCCACCTCTGTGAAACAAGCATGGAAATGTCAATCTGATGCATGCRGGGTTGGACAAAGTCTCAGAGATGCTGCAGTCCTAGGATGACAGGAGTGAAAGCATGAGCCATCTTGGAAATGTCCATAAAGGACAGGGTGGTTACAGTTTCTGTATGAGAGTTCCACAATACCTAACTTCAGCAATCTTATTTAGACACCCTGGTTGGATATTGGAACCCCTATATTCCATACCTAGCTAGKGGAGAAAAAAGCTGCCTCCAAAGGGCTATTAAGAACATAACATTAGTGAAGCTCACAWCCTGAATTGTCAGTTGTTAATTACACAGAAGTGCTATTAAAATAACTTGTGAAGATGTGTGCACTTTGCATCATATACATCAATATGCTACAAGTTAATACCAACCCCAGGGTGTCCTTACAATGTGGCTGCTGCACTAGTCTTGCCTCTTCTCCAAAGAYTACCTTAGATTTGACACTAATAAGAGATTTGTATGGTTGTGCAAAAAAACAAGAACATTTTTAACTGCAGAGTTTTCCCCAGCCATTTGGATTGGTTAGGAAATTTTACACTGCTTCAGTTGATAACATCAAAAATATTCATACTACCCCAAATAAGATAAATATCAGGAAAACACAAGGAACTGGATAAAATGTTTTTAGCACAGAGGCATTTTGGGGCTCCCTGAGTTCAGTTATGTATTTTCTCAAGTATGGCATCTAAATTTCTTGCACTTGTTCAGGGCTTTTAGAAGGCCCTTGGTGATACATGAGGGATTTCTGTACACAGCTAACATGAACGCTGAAGGAAGAATAGACCCCTTCAGTTCCTTTCTGTCTGTGTAAATCTTCAGAGGTTCTGAGCTGCTTTTTGATATTCTTCAGAAATGTAGCTGGAGTATRGTGGAGAATTTCAGTGTGATAATCCCATGTTGCTAGTGATATTATAAGCAATATTAAATGYCAAAAATAGCAAAAGACAGACTGTCTTTTTTTCCCATTCCAGTCAAAGAAATAGTTATTCAAGTTATTCAAAACAGCAGCACATTTCACAGGTTGTTGTAGAAATCTAACATCAGTGCTTTTTATTTTTCCTTTTTTYTTTTTTTGCATGCAGTCAGACTTAGCTGATTTGTACTTATTTTATACATATGTCAGGGTCACCAAAGGAAGTAAGTGCTAACCTATCTCATAGCATGTGACTTGACAGAAAATATTATAGGTCACAGAATCCAAAGCTACCGGCCACCCACTGTGTTGCATTTATTATTGGGAAGCCTCAYATGAAAGCTGCCATTCTGACAAAGTCTGTGCACAGAGACACGGTAGTAGCTGTCACTCCAGGAGAAATCAATTTGTATTGAACCTATAGAAAATACAAATAACAAACAAGTTTCTGGACTGCCAAATAACAGCCTAGTTAGGGCACATTATAAAGTATTCTTATCCACATTGAGTTGGAATGAAATTCTGTGATGTGGCAAAGGGTTTATGAGCCATATGGGGCTTTGATCTTTTTTCTTTTTTTTTTTTTTTTTTTAACCGACCACAGACTTATTTGCATTGGTAGTGGGTGACAATGTTGGAATAAGAGTTAAAGCTAGGCAAAAAGGTATTAGCAAGGGAACTGAGCAATGATGGCTGGAGTTATGGCTGTTTTGGGCTTTGCACTTTTGGAAGGTTTTCAACAGCCTTCTGAATTAAAAATCTAGCAAGATGTAGGCAGAGGATAGACAAGGAGCTGGGTATAAGGAAGGTGATGAAATAAAGATCAGATCTTATTTACATTGTGTCCAGCATTGAGTTCTTAGTTCATCCTTTTCTTATTTCCAGGTCTACTTTGATATGTAATAAACCCCATGTCTTTTCAGAATGCTGCTAAAAGCATCCTGGCATGGCTTCCTGGTAAATTTTTTTTTTCAGGGCTCTGCAAGCCCTGATTTAGGATAGAAATGCAGAGGGCCTGTCAAGTGCTAAGCTCTAATGTTGAACCAAGCATCCCTTTTCCATCAAAAAYGTTATTAACCAGAAAATTATTTAAAACAATAATATTTAGTAATTCTGTTAGATTTGGCAAGCCCTCTGAGATAACCAAAACCACAACAACAAAAAGGAAAATTTCTCTTCCAAAAATCTGTATTATTTCAGTCTTTTTAAAAGAAAACATCTTAGTTTTGCCGAATGAGAGATTTTAATATTGTCTTTAGAAACAGATTCTTAGAAAGGTTTTGTAAAATATCGCACAAACTAAAATATTTTGGCTGACCCACTTTCTCCTCTGGCCTCCTGAGCAAATTGACAATGTTTATTTCAAGCAGATGCAGGGTGGGATTTTTCTCTTTCTTTTCTTTTTTTTTTTCTCCTTCCCTGCCTTTAAGTTTTGAGTGGTGTTAAATCAACTTTGATATATGTAGCTTTGCACTAAGATACCTCATAAACACTTCCTGCTCTCCGTGTTTTATAATGGCTTTCCTGTTTTAGTGCTGGCAATTTGACCCCTTGCAGTTTGCAGTAACAGGATTAATTTTTCAGTTTAGGGCAAAAGGGACTTGTGTGACATGGCTTAAGCTGCAATCACATCCACCAATGAGGCTCCAGGTCTGCAAAAGCACATTTCTCTAGGGCTGACTGGATATAAGCTGCAAACATCTAGAGCACAAATATATGGTTACCATGAAGACCCTAACCCAAATTCCAAAGCAGTGTATTTACTCCACTTGCCACTTTTTTGSTATTTAACTGCAATATTTTCCAGATGCTTGTCTGCTGTTCTCCACCACTATGTCTGTTCACCTCAAGTGGCTGCAGAGATTCATTTTTCCATTTCAGACAAAGTCCTAGTCTAGTCAACAACTTTGTACATGCTTTTTGAGTTAATGAAGTATGGCAAGCCCTATTGGCWTTTTTTTGCTGAGCATGTGAGTGTCAGGACTGTGAAAGAGGCTGGCTAGCAGGTGCYTTGGGACTAGGAGTGACAAGGATGCTGGTGAAGTATTCATGCTTGGGACTGCTGTCAAGAGCTGATCAGAGCTGCACAGGGATTGGAAGAGCAAAAATGGGATCAAAGTATTGAATCAATGAATCACTCCAGAATCTGAAACCTTTCAGTCAACCTGACCCAGAGGAGCTCTTGAATTTGACTACCTCTCTTAATGTTGTTGGGAGAGGTTTGATCTTCTCGGTGGCCTTGTGTAAGGTCTCCCTTAGAAGTTATTAAACTAGTTGGCAAGTCCTTCCAGTGAAACTGATACACAACATCTGTAGTAYTTTGTCCTGCTAATAGAGATTACCCTGCAGGTGGCAAAATTTTGTACTTTAAATGGTTGAGCTGGTTTAGGTCGTGGGTTGCTTTTGTCTAGAAATTTCCGACGGATCTGTTTAATTCAGTACAGGCACTATATGTTCCCGTGGTAGGGACAAAACTCTCCATCTCTCTCTCTTAAACAATGGTGATCTAAACATAACCAGTTTTAAACATCTGTCTTCTTCATGTAAGAAATGTGTTTCAAAACTGTAATTGTTTGTAGTGGTTGGACAGGACATAAAGGAGTTTACTGGTGTARGAGGCTGAATTTCTGAATTGTATTCCTGGCATCTTTGTGCTGATATCATTAGGAATTTGGCTGGGCTGTTTCCTGGCATCATGCATATGCATAGAAACAGACCTGAGGTACAAAGGTCCAGTGCTTTGTGTTAAATTTATATGTGAGATTAACGTGCCAACCAATAAGAGTGCTATTAATTTTATTTGAGTGCAGTCAAGGAAGGACACAGATGTAAAATTTTGTAAAATATGTATTCCAGGGGTCACTTGATCCATCCAACTTACTTTTTTTTTCTGTATTCATGGGATTCAGGCTTTTCTGACCTCCTCCTCTGCTCATCCTGCATCTCAGGGAGGTCATAGTTATAGCAAAGCCTGCTGCAGTGAATTGCTGCTGAGAGCTTCCTGGCCTGCAGTGCTGCTGAGAGGATGCTCTGTGCTGCCGTCAATAGTTTTCCATGTGTGGAAAGTCTTCTGATGTGGAGCTAGCTTAGGTGTTCTTGCACTGTGCTGRCCATTGCTCAGGCAGAATTATGAACTGGGCATCAAGGTTTAGCATGCCTTGCTTTGCCAGGACTGAATTTGAGTGCCTAAAGATAGTGACTTCTTTTGGTATAGTCACAAATGCAAGCAGGATGTCCACTAAGAACATAAAATATTTAGTGATAGTAACCCAGAAGGGGTGGATGGCTTATGCAACAGTCCTACCCCACATTAATGTTGCACATGTATAATGAATCTCCTCTTCTGCTTTTCTCTCCAAAGAAGCTATGAATATCTTGAATTTCTAGAAAAAAAAAAAAAAAAAAAAAAAGAAAAAGATCCCTGGTCAACCCTGTGATGCTAAAATAAATCTTTCTTTATCCTTTAAGCTATCAAGTTCCAGCTGTTCCCAGAGTTCACTGATGTGTCAGGAAGGAATTGCTTTAATACTTTCATAAAGAAATATTTGCTCATACAGACTGTTAAGCTTTGACTGTTGTTCAGGGGACTTTGTCTCTCTACCACCACTGGCTGTTTCTCTAGCTCTTAAGCAGCTCACTTTGCTGCCCACCATGAGCCATCCTTTCCCAGCCAAAATGGTCATGTGTGATTTTCAYATTCAGAACTCTGACTGCCAAAGTCGGATCATACCCTCACGACCCATATAAAATCTGTTATCAATTTCCTCTTGTTGTGAAATATAAATTATTAACAAACCTTAAGASTCTGTTATACCAGCTATTTAAAGTAATGGTTTTTCCCCTTAAACAGTAGAAGCAAAGACATTATAGTGATTATTTTTATTCTGCAACCTAAGTGGATTAGGTTTATCACTGTCGGTTCAGGTTCCACAATAATGTAGATTTATTTATTGTTATCTTGGGTTAAAAAAGGGAAAGGGGTGTCCAAAATCCTTSCACACACATCTGTTAGATCAGAACACAGGAGCTCTGGTGCTTACTTTTTACTCCTTTGCCTGCTTCATTGYACTCAGGCTGGAGAGTCAGAATAGTGCTGGTGGGAGAGTACAACCACTGCTCACAGCGAAGCRTGGCAGGCAAGCACACAACTGATTGTGTAGTTATGTCCTAACATAAAAATAAATGTCAGTATAGATGATACAGATACATTTACCAAAGCCTCTAGTACAGAGATATGCAAATCTGCATTTCCTGTTCCTTGTAAGAACTAAAAAATGTGTTGGGCWCTTTAACAGTGTAACGAATTTTTTTTGTGGTTTTTTTTGTTTGCTTGTTTGTTTTTGTTTTTGTTTTTTTATGTAGGATGATGGGTTGGAGGGATGAGACTGAGCTGGGATGCTGGGGAGGACACTGAAGGATTGGAATTGCTGTCCCTGCTGCTGACAAATGCTTTGGTGTAGTAATTGCTGTAGTTTCTGTTCCTTCTCTTCCCTGTAGCAATGACTTGTAGCCTGACCCCTCCTCAGGACCATCAGTGCAATCTGGTTGCCCACAGGCCTCGCATGAAGGGAAGAGAAAAGAGACCCCTGGACTGCTCTGCTGCCCCAGCAACTCCTCAAGCCTCAAGCTGCTAAATGGTGACCTGTTCACCTGGCTTGAGGATGGACCAGTGGCTGCTGGCAGGTTCAGAAAGACTGGGAAGATGGCAGCTGGAAGCAGTAGGATGTGCTGTTCCTACCTCTCTGCTGCTACTGTATGGGATCCCACAAGTGGACACAGGTCTGCAAGACTGAGGTGTGCATATCATGAAGGAGCTGAATGGCTGAACTAAAATTGTGTGTGTGAATGTTATTTTGTTAGTCAAACACTTTTTCTCAAAAGAAATAGGATTTTCTCTGGAAGCCGGGGCAAAGCTTGATTGAGAAGTGCATTTAGACTCAGTTTAACTTGTTAGTCTTAGCATTCTCATAGGACATATTTTTAATTTCCTGCCCAAAATGTCTGTGTGATGTGTGGCATGTTTTTAAGCAGATGATGTTTTCACAGAAGATGCACTGGAGCTTCTACAATGAGCATATATCTGATTTGCAAAGTACCCTGAGWTGCTCTACATTTCTCACGGGAAATATTGTCTCTGGTTTGCATTTCTCTAGGGTTGGTGGATTCATTTAAAATCCTGGGAAGTTCTACATAGTGATTTTCTAGTAATGACTGCTGGTTTCATAACTTTTTTAGTATGTCAGTTAATTCTTGCCTCATGACAGGTCAGTTCTTTCACACCAGAATTCTCCATCACTGGCTTGACATACAAGCATTGACTCTGCTTTTTAAAAAGTGTCTAAAACACCATACATAATTATTTTCAAAGTAATACGGTCATTTTTCTGCTATGAAGAGATCCTATGAATTTTGCCTACTGTAAGCACAAGACATAATTATCAGAACAAAATTTTCTGGGGTTTTGTATAATAATTTCTTTGTTCTTATTTTTGTGAGCAGGAGAAAATCCCCACAACAACATCACCTTAAAAATMATTCACTTTCAATTGTGAACTAYAATTCATGAATCAGCAGGAACATGTTATAGTGAAGTGTTGATAAACATTGTACATGATCTGCTGGCAGCATTTAACACTACAGCTGATTTTTCTTAAATTTGGGGAGAAAACTTCAGGTTYTACAACTATATTTTTATGGACAATGAATTGTTCTTTCAGTATTATGTACTTTCATTGGAAGTGCAGTGAACACTTTACAAATCTGTGGAGTACACAGTAATTTTACTGAGTATGTTGACATGGAGACACTGAGYCACACCACACCCAAATTTAAACCTGGATGTGAGAGTCCCTGGTGGAGCTCTGAACAGGGTCCTGGAGCTCTCATTTCTCATTGACAACACACTATACTGGACTACAATCTGTTTTGCTACCTTTAGTATGCATTCCACATCCTCAGGATGGCCTGGCATCTCTGATGTGATAGCTTAAATCTTCCAAGCAAATATTTATGTGAGAAACATGAGCAATTTAATTGCAGAGGAATAGTAGTTTGGGTTTCTATTTCCTTAGAAAAGACAAGAACCAAACTCTTAACAGATTAAATAAAAGCCCATTTTCTTCTTTGGGTTTATGCTGTTGTCTGGGAAAGAATCCATACAGGGATTTGGCCTGTTTTCTGAATCATGAGCTTCTTTGAGGTTTGCATATTGTTCCTGTTCCACCCTCCTCTCAGCTAAGTTGAAACTTGATTTCCATGATGTCTTTCATCTTCCTGAACAAATAGCAGTTGCTTCTGTTGTCCTCTGTAGTTTTCCCACCTGACTTCTCTCTGTCTTGAGCAGCTGAGAAAACTAGATCTGCCATTTCTGATTCAGCAGGGGTCTCATTTTCACTGTACTCACCCATTTCCCTTAGTTGTTCTGTAAACAAAAACTTCCTTTGCCCTGTCTTCCCTTATGGCATTCTTCATTAAAGACTTTCATTCTTCTTTCATTTACAATATGATATACCATATCTGCAGTAATTTCATCGTTTCTCCAATACCTGGAGGCAACTTCAACACAAGCTTTGTWGCTGGCACATCTCTTTGCTGCGTGGCTCTTTAATTTCCCATTGTCTTCTGGGACATTTAGAGGCCTCTTTCTGCAGTCACTCCATTGTTACACCCTTCTCTCTGTGACTTTGCAGCAAGAATTCCTATTTATTCTGCTGGAAGAATGGAGTCCTTGTTACGATGGATATTGCAACTGCTGCTCTTTTGGTCCAGAATTCCACAGACTCATGAGAAAAGCAGATTTGTATATGTGTATCCTGAACAACTACTGCAACAAGTATCCCACATTTCATGAAATGTGATGTCAAARTCTTTCAGAGGTGGATGTTTATTAGTGCTGGAGGCTGGACAGCYCGAGCTGCAGGTTTGCTTCTATCACTGTTTGTTCTTCCTATCCCAAGTGCTCTGCACTGAAGCTGAATGCACTCAAAGGGCCAGCACTAGTGCCTGTGGGCTTATCTGTCCTGCCTGGGGGAAACCAGGCCATTACATTAGTTTAGCCTCTCTTAGCTAAGCCTAACCTCTAAAATCACAAATAAAATGTATTGGAAAGCCAGCAAGGTATTTATTCCATTTGTGGTACTCACTTGGCCCTGTGGTTCTGCTCTCCCCTTCACATACTGCATAGTGCCACAGGGAAGTGTATCCTGGGATCTAGAAGAGAGTCAAAAGGACAGAAGGTCCCAATCCCATCTGTTTCTTTTACACCACCACCAACCATGCAATAATAGTTTTTATATCATTCCTTGACCATGCAAGAGTCCAAAGCTTTTAAAGATAAATGTTATGCTGAGATGAAGTGCTATGGTCAGTTGTTTTGTGTTTAAATATCCTATAATTATCAAAAATATTGTAAATTATTATTTCTCTGTTAGTCTTTTGGATTGTTAATAGAATAAAATTTTCATGGGATTGATTCTTCCATCTTTTAGGGGTCCCAAAAGCTGTACAAACATCATACAGGAATTGTTTCATTCTGTGCAGAGTTGCAGTCATCTCCAGACTAAAATACAGTAAAGATTTACCATTTCTGTATAAATTTTTAGAAAGAACATTATGGCAAGTGTCATTGCAGTAGGACTGCAAGGGGTACTTTGGTGTGCAGATGTAAATTTCTGGTTGGAAAGTGATGAGGATAGCTGAGCAGTCTCCCAAACCTGCAGCATGGGATTGTCAGTGTTTCTGAGCTCATTGCATCTTGTCAAGGAGCAGCGTCCTCCAGCATCATGCTGCTGTTTCTGCTCAGCTCTGACACAGAAAGAAGAATGTCACCTTCTGAGTCATGGGTGTCCTCTGTCATCTTGGGTTTCACTGGAAATTTTTAATGCATGCAGAGGTGTAATGTGGAGTCAGACCAGCTTGTACTGTAACACTGAGGGACCCCAGTTAGTCCAATGGCTTTGTGAAGGAGCCTGATACACAATTTASCAGGCAGAACTAGGACTGGATTTTTTCTGCAAGGCTCCCCTTTCAAAGCAGACTTCTCTACAGCTTGAGACACTGTCCCYACACTCTTCAGCTTTTCTCTTAAGGACCTGGGCTACTAGCTTTAATTTAGGTGGTGTAGAACATATTGCTGCTCAGCAACTCACTGAAAGCTGTGATCTATTATTATCTGTCATTATTTCATTTCAGTGCCTCATYGGCTCCTGATGTGCTGGCTGATACATTAATAATGTTTTTCACATGCGTTTATCACTCCCAGGCTTCATGCAAATGTTATGGGAACTGCAGCTGGTTTGCAAACCAGGTAGAAAGGCTGAGSCTGAGCTTTGCAAGCAGAGACAGCTGCAAAGAAGGATTTAATCTTAGCCACAGGCTGAAACCATGACTGTTAACTTAGATATGTAAAAGGTCAGTGCTTTAGAGATGGAGGCAATGGCCAAATGACAAGTGGTGAATGTGTGCAGAGAGGAATCCTAGGGAATTTAGGGACTTGTATACATTGGCTGCTTAAACCCAAGGCCACCTGATAATGTAAATTCACTCACTTTACCGCTTTGAACAGGAAGTGTTGTTTTATAAAATACTAAATTTTAATCATTTGACCTAAAATCTCTCTCACTGTCAATGAATGATAGATTCAGTGAATAATTACACTAATTTATTTCCAATAAATTTCAAATTAAAATTATATACTGAGGAGAGACTTGATTTAAAATCTTGTTGTTTTGTCCCTCATTTTAAAATATGTTTGCAATTAGTCAAGCTGTCAGATCCCCAGGGGATGTGTTTGTTTATTTATTTATTTTTATTGAGGAGTTGTGAGGGAAGAAAAGCTATTTCTGTAAGCAGGTGGGAAAGCCTGTAGTAATCCTTTTGTGCAGAATGTTTCAGATCATAGCTCACCATGAGGTAGCTYTTACATTTTGCTTTAGTAAGTTTTTTCCAGTGGTACTAGTCTTAATCACAGGTCATTTAGTGGCTGCAAGTCCTTTTAAAAGGAATCAGGGCTCTGAAAGTAGATGCAATCTTTAAATCCTGGCTCCCATCCCTCCCTCTCCAGACCTGTGAGCAYGGAATTGACTTCTTCATGTCCTCGGGACTCAGCTGGGGCTGGTGCTGAGCAGGGGTTGTGCGCTGTGCCAGGGCCAGAGCAGCACAGCAAGGTGTGATGCTGCAGTCCCTGCCTAACAAACCTCTTGGSCACAACACTTACCCAGAGAGTTAGAAGATGAGATTAACTCTTTTATTTTCCAGGAAAGCACTCCAGCTGCCTGGAAGGAAGCACTCTTCCTGTTTGTTAGGGCTGCACCAGCAGCAGGGACCAGAATAGGAAGATTCTAAGGGAAAGCAGGACTTCCAAGCAAGAAACTCACTTGTCCTGCACAAGGGGTCATGTTGTATTTCATTGCCTGTTGATATATGACTGCCAATGTAATTCACTCCATGAAAAAATACAGAACTCATTCTGGGAAGGGCACAGCAATCTCTCCCACCAGTGGCTTTACTAYAGAGGTACTCAACTCTTTTCTCTGCTCCAACCCTTTACTTGTTACTAACTGTTGTTACCAGAATTGTTTTTTCTCCTTTTTTAACCCCCCRTGCATTTTCATGTTATATCTGCCCTGGCCTTGCTGAGGGATCACTTTATAGTACACTTTTGTATAGCAGTCTGGAGTAAAATTTAAGCCATAAATTTTAAAAAGCACAAAAAATCATAGGAATGTCTTAAGACATGGTCAAATAATCACTGTCCACAGTGTTTGAAATGTTACTGCCCTGTGTTATCTGCTGCTACCCCTAAAAGTCAGAAAAGCTGGGTTCTGTTTCAGATGGTTCCCAATCCATCTGAAGCCAGCAGGGGCAGGGTTAAGTTGGACCAGGAATGCAAAGCATGGTGAAGCATGCAGAAGCCTCTATGGGCCACGACTGCCTTCTAGAACACCAGGGCCTGTATAATGTTATTAAAGGGTTATCAATTAGTACAAGAATCTTCAGTTCCGGAAAAGAGATGAAAACATGTAAATAAACCAACAGACAAGTGAAAAGAAGGGAGAGAGAAGATGGATTTGCACCCTGCTGAATTCTTATTGTACAACAATCYAGAAAGTAACAAATAGAAGAAAAGTCATGGTCTTTCATTGTCCTTATAACATTAATGAGAAAATGCTGATMGCAGTTGCAATGATTTCAAATTTGTGGCCAAACACTAAGAGGAGGGCTATGTAAGCTTACTTGGTCTTAGTGCCAGAAATTGCTTTTTCTTACTGCATATCAACAGGAAAAGAGCTATAGATATATTCCCTGGCAAAATCCTCCCATTGAAGGCAAGATACCTTTCTGAATTGCAGAATGGCCTCCTTAAAGTAAATGGGCCATTAGTGATTAAATTCAATCATCCAGATGATAGCTCTAGCTGGCATGGAGGCTGAGTGCAGAGTGACAGATTTTACTCCCTGTCATGGGCAGTCATCAAGAGCTCTCCAGAGACAAAGAAGGAGGTGCTTGCTGGCTCACCCCGAGAGGTGGCTGCATCATGCCTGGCTGTGTATTAGCTGGGATGTGTTAGTGGGGCTGATGCTGCAGCATATTGGCTTTCCTGCACATCACAGCAGCCATGAGGGATCTGCCCACAAATGGGCAGTGGGAGGAAAGAAGCCATCTCCTGTGTAGCTGCACTTTTGTGGTTGTCTCAGCCCTCTGAGGGTGAGCCATCTCTGAATGGGCAGTGACTGCAGCATGGGGGCAGGGGTCATGATGGCCTGAGCTCTTCCTTCATGTCCTTGGTGCCTTGTAGATGTGTACCTGGAGCATCAACCACAGCAGACCCACGTGTCTGCCCCGTGATCACTTTCTGGGAGACAGCCGCCCATTTGTTTTCTATTGCTTTGCTTGTCTGCAGAGTCTGGATTTATTGACACAGGTGAAAAACCCCCAAACTACATCTTTTCATAAGACAGTGATTTTTATTTAAACCCAGCCACTTAGCCAGTGCAGGCAGGCAGGTCTGGAAGGACAGGAGGAACTGAGAGAGCAGCAGCAATCAAGAGGACCTGTGGGRAGCAAAGCAGCCCCACTCAGTGCCCTCCTACCTCCAGGTTATTTCATCAGCCCTAGACTAGCAGCAGAGAGGTTATTTTGTCTACCTGGAGACACGGATTGATGTGCCTCGAGGGACGTGCTGCAGGAGAGAATTTTGAGCTTACTTACCTCTGACTGTTTCTGTGATAAAGTGCTGCAGGATCAGAATTTCCGCTGACTAAAAAACATGATCATTCAAGAAATCTGCTGGACAGTTGCAAAAAATTCACATGGTTATCTCTGTCTGAAGAGGAGCAACTGATTTTATAAGGAAAGCATCGAATTTAAACCTGCTAGGAACCAAATCCACTTTTTACCCACATAGTAGACACACAGACACACACCGATATTTATTCTGCCTGAAGGGTAAACACAAGGCTCTCATCTCTGGAAGGTGCAAATCTTAAAACTAGTAAGTTAGTGGAGGAGATGCTGGGTAACCAACACATAAACAGTGCTATTGGCATCCTAAATTCACGTTTTATAGCTGTGATATTAACATAGGTGGGCTACAAACAAAATCAGAACTTGCCTTACTGTGACAGTTTCATATTACCTGTTTTCTTCAACTTGAATACACAGGACAGCTGGACTTCCCAGTCCATTCCTACRTATTTTCTAATTTGACAACAAAATTATTCAACTGAGTAAAAAATATTATTTTCTGTAAAATATATTATTTTAGCTTTGTTGCTTGACAGTACTTATTTAAATAGACACWGACTTTTGGAGCAAACAGATTTGGAAAAGAAGAGCTGGCCATGAAAAGCTACCATTTGACCACAAAAAATCTTMAGGTTTTCTTTGTAGGCAAGAAATGGCCCTGTGTGGATGATAACTGTTCTACAGATGCAGCTCTGCATTGTCCTCTCAGGCAGCCTCCCTCCCTAGGTGTGATTGTAAGCTAACATGCTGCTGTAAAATCTGGCTTGGGCTGCCAGGCCTTTGATTAGAAACAACCTGAAGGATTGAGCTCGATCAMTAGAGTCAGTTTTAATTAGGGTGTAATAGTGAGTGTCAAAAGCTGCCACAGTCCTACTCAAACAGAATAAGAAAGGATCAGGAGCCAACCTCAAAGGTGAGTAAAAACGTGAGTTTGTAGTAGATGGGCATTTTGAGAGAAATGAGAACATCACTGCTAAGGTTTAGGAAAGCCAAACAGCAGGAAAACCAGCAGCACACAGTCTGGGATCTTGGCATAAAAATGACAATAAACATTTTTCCCAAGTTGTTTTGAAGATGCTGAGCATATTACTGGTGAAATCAGTAGCACCTCAGCCTGGGTCCTTTTCTTGTGCAGAGTGGCTGCCTTCAGGTTATATTAATCTGAAAAGACAGAAACATTAGATAGCACCAGAACATGAACTGAATTTTGATAAGTGTTTGCTTTTAAAAGGTTACACAGAATTTGATTGCAATCAGCAGCTCAGGGTATGCTAGTCATTTTCAGACTCCTTCCATATGCTTTGATATTTGGCTATAGGTACCTGCATAGTCAGAATTTTCGTAAGCAATTCAGATGTTCATACACAACTTTTAAGGGCCTGATTTCAGCCCATCTCCTTGATTAAAGCTCAGGTATTTCACTAGTCATTAACCCAGTTCTATAGCAATGTCAAAGCTTTGCCTTTTGGCATATTTCTATGGCTATGATGTGGCTTTTCTGATAGAAAGTTCTTGCAACCCTTTGTAAAATACACATTGAAATATTAACCCACACTTAATTTTTGTTATGTTGAAACAGAATTTGTCACAAATGCACTTGGAATATTATTTCTTTTAATAAATACTTTAATTTCTTTTAATGATAAAGCTTTTATTCTACATGGCAGTATTGGGGCCTTTGTTTACCTAATGTTCTGTTGTCCATTAAAGTTCTGCCAGAATAAACCAAATCTTTATCTGCCGYTATTAGTAAGTATTTGAAAATTAGATCAGAGTTTGGGTGCTTGCCCCTGATAAGAAAATAAGTAGATAATTATTATAATTAATCAAAAGGCAAACACCTTGAAGAGGTTGGGAATTTTGTTATCTTATTTTACAAAAAGTGAGAGAAATTGAGCAACCAGATGGGCTCCCAGCCAAATGGTTATCATATTATAACCACATAGGTCAAATTGTTTGCCTAGTCCCTTTATATTCAAACATACACATAGAATAAAAACTTTCCAGTTTAGAGGAAAATGTAATATCTCAAATATCTCAGAATAGTCTATATTAATCCATTTTAATGTAGCTGGTGTTTTATAATACATTTTTATATTTGACTGTGGACATRTGTCCTTTCATTAGCTGCAGCTATGTTGCCTTAAAGAAGTTCTTGATCTTTAGCTTATTCTCAAGCACTTATAGCTGCCACTCTTTTGRAGACTGCAACTTCCAATCTGCTGGTAGAGCTACTTGTGAAACTCTACCCATTTCAACCAAACTAGGTTAGCAAAGATCTAATATTTAAACTGTGACAAGTCTAATGAATTAGATTACCTTGAAGGGAGAAGCAAAGCAACTGTATTGCAAATATCCATCTGTCCTCGTCTTGAGAAAAATTCCTGAAGCCCTCAACCAGTGCAGACAGAGTGCCTGAAGAGTCAAGCTTTGTGAAATTCTGTGGCCAGATAGTAATTAGTTTATAATCTCCCTTTTTTTCTCTGATGACTTGCAAGAAAAAGAAAAGTTTAACAGTATGTTTAAGTGAAATATGAAGAACACTTTTTCACATATACAGGGTGGAGGGGAACAGTAATGAAATAGAATAACAGCAAACGGAAAAAGCTTCACACAAGCTTAACTACATCAAATTAGTCTACGGTAACAGCAGTGAGCYAGGTAAAA
The DNA here is from genome assembly GCA_014549065.1 of Cardinalis cardinalis. Taxonomy (NCBI): domain Eukaryota; kingdom Metazoa; phylum Chordata; class Aves; order Passeriformes; family Cardinalidae; genus Cardinalis; species Cardinalis cardinalis. The sequence continues at coordinate 2,430,826 of JACDOX010000025.1, forward strand.
TAGTAACAGGTATAATAACAAAGTTTTCTCCAGAACAAGAGGAGCAGAAGGAGAATTATCACCCATTTTTGCAGATGAAAAAAAAATTTTGTTCTTGGAAAAAAATACAGCAAAGGGAAAGTCAATAGTAGGAAAAGTAGCATCAGTAGGAATGTTTGAAGCAAGAGCTCTACCCAGGAAGTTAACAATGTGAAATGCATGGAAACATGTGCTTAAACTTTTCAGAGGGCTGCAGAATCCTGCTTATGGGAGCTCACCACTGCACAAAGCCTTGGATGTTTTTAAATCTATAATATGTTCTCATTTGTCCCTCTAAATTTTCAAACAATTAGCATAGCAGGGAAAAATGTCAGGAAGAAGCTGTTGTAGCATGGCAGGTGATATTTATATTTTTTAGGTTCTGAAAGATAATGGCAAAGGGCTAAATCCTGCCCCTTTTCACACCATTGTCTGTACACCATTGGAGTAATCTCAGCATTATTAATGAAATTTCATTCTTTTCCAGATTAGCAGAACTCATTTTGTGGTGTTAGCAAAACAGAGTAGAGTTCAACAGGGTTTATGAGAGGAAGGGAAGAGTAAGCTGAGAAGCCACAGGGTAGGGACAAGAGCAAGCAAGCAAGAAAATCGGATTASGCCCAACAGCAGCCTCCGTGCAATGCAAACTGGAGAAACCCAGTRTGAACAAAATGCACAAGAAATCCAGTGCTCTGTGACAGACCACTTAACTGACTGAATATAGCACATTTTAGATTAGTTCTCTGTAATTATAATTACTATTTCATGACAGGTAACTAACTTTGATCCTGCATTAAGTGTTTCATATAATGTTACACTGTTATAGCAACATGCATGCAGTTTCTAAAATTTTATGCATTCTTCAAGATCTCACCCAGGTGAGGGGTCAGACAGGAGGTGTGGGCCAGGTGCTGGCTGAGGTCAGAATCTTGCWGTCAGGATGTGTCTTTGTTTCAAAAAGCAAGCGTCTTCTATGAAGGCAGAAGCCTCCCCTGAAACAGGAAATGCAAACCCCCTCCCTTCAAATTGCTATAAATTTTAYATTAGGGGGCTCTCAGGCAAAAAATATGGGAGCAGGAATAACAGTTATTTACTAGAGAAGAAAATAAAAAGATAAAATGAATAATGCAGTAAACTAAAASACCGCTGAAAGAGTCAGAACACAACCTGACACCCTGTGGGTCAGGGTGTTGGTAGCAGTCCAATTGGAATTGTGGCTGCAGCCCTCCTGGAGWGTCAGGTGTGGTTCTGTTGGAGCAGGGATCCTGTAGAAAAGGATGTAGTCTTCCTTTGAAGATCCAGTGGAAGAGGCAGCTRTTCCTCTGGGGAAATCCAATGGAGAAAGCTGTGCTGGTGCTCCAGAATCTCAAGATTATATCTGGGTAGGAATGCTTGGGTCTCCTCCCTCTGGGCAGATCATCTCACAATGGGATGTTATAGTTCCTATCAGTCATGCAGTGACATTCAGTAGCCTGTTATCAGCAGATGGCTCCCCAGAGGGAGGAGTGGTTGTGGAAGAGATAAGGAAAACTGCCCACCTAACAGAGGATAACTGCCATTCAGATGGCAAATAGAATACAATTTGTTCAGCAATCCYGGACAGGATGGGAGCTGTTGAGCTTGGGGACAGGGAAGAAGCAGTCAGAGCCTGGGCTAGTTGGTGGAGGCCACCATGATACTGTGAGAGCCATAAGCACAGGAAAACTATGGAGAAGGGGGAATATATGAACAAACTGCTGCAGTACAGCCCACCACTGCAGCACTCCTTGGGTGGAATTGTGGCTCTTTTGAAGACATGGAATTTACCCTTGAATTTAAAGTAGAAAGAATGCCCCCCTTTCCTATTGCCACTACTTTGTTTGCCTGCTAAAAGAGAAGCCCTGTTAGGTTTTGCTAAATTTTATATTTCTATTTTTCAAATCTTCAGTAAATTATAAAAATAGACTTTATTTTTTAATTGAAAGCACATTAAATTGTTGAGTGATATGTATGGATCATACCCTTTATGAAAGCTAAGCAGTGGAAAACAAAGAAACAAGTATAATAAATTCTTATACTTTGCCCATTTTAAACAAATGCATTGCTCCTATGAAGTGCAAAAGAATTAATTCTCCCTTGCAAAACAAATTGGCTCTCATGACCAGTAGGCTTTTAGTATACAATTTTCATTTTGCCATCTGATATTTTTAAGTGACAACATTGATAGGGAAGCTTTCATTAGTAAGCTTTGYTTAAATAATTTAATTCTTGCAGAATTACTTTTAATCTTTAATTAGCAGGAAGAYCTTGATAACAGAATGGGTCAGGTCATTGGCAAAAATAGGTAGAAACCAGGTATTTCAACTAATTTTTTGTCACTTACACTGTCCTTTTTTAGCTAGAAGATTTTCAGAAATAAAAGAAGATAATCTTGAAGTATTAGGCAGCTTGTTTCAAGGGATTAYTGGAATTGGCTGTTTTTCCTTCTGTCTGAGCTAAGAATTTTGATACCCAAGGTTGTATCAAAACATAGCTGTTTTGAATATGAATGTATGTCTGTAATGCTGTGATTACCTGTAAGACCCCCCCACATAAGACAAATTTGTCTTATTTGTCTGACAAATCCCTCTCCTAACTGAGGAAAAAGAAAATTAGGCAAAATCTTAACTGTCACTTAAATCTAAATTTCTCATTTTTGTGGTTACTAACGGGAACAGAATGTTGTGTTGTTTAAACAAATCCCTAGAGACYGAGATAAAATGCTTCCAAAAGGATACAAATTCTTCCTGTTAATCTCAATGGCATCTTAACTGTGATATAAAGTAAATTGAGTTTTGCTGTTTAGCCTTTCTTACATAAGAAGAAAGTTAAAAAGTGTCTATCAACCGAATTGAGAGGGATAAAGTAAAAAATGAACAAACKAATGACACAATTATGCTACTACCTGAGGAACTTGTATACACATGGTTTCAGCAAGAGAAGAATAAAGAACAYGGCAGGATTAAAAATTGAAGTACACATATAAAAAGAAAAGTCACCACTGACACAAATGTGAGACAGAAAAATATAAATCACATAATTATCCAGTAGAAGGACTTTACATTTTTTTCTCAAGTTCTTTGGATTCTTGAAGTATTAGCTAAGGTCAATACAGGTTGCATAGTTGAGAACACCTGTAAGTGAAAATTCAAACTATACCCCTAAAATTAAGAGAACTAAAGTAAATGGAGGTTAACCTATCCCAATATTTAAATACCAAGAAATTCTAAAGACAGTCTTTAACTYCCAGAATTTCTTAACTGGAAGGTGAACAAGTATCTTCACAGAACCAAAGAAGCTACTCTGTCTTTAAGGTGGAATTTGCTTAGTAAGCWTGACTACACAAGTGTTGTCCACAATGACTTCTCATTTGTAATCTTTGCCAAGAGTTTTTGATTAGAATCCTGTGGACCTCATTAACAAGAGAGAATTATATCAGCTTTTCCAGTTTAGGAAAATTATAAAACTCTTGCGTAAACTAAAGTGAAAAYTTTCCAGATTAAAGAAAGGATCTTTTTAATGTGCATAAATTCTTCAGTCTGTGTATTAGAAAAAGGTTCTTCACCCAGAGGGTGGTTGGGCACYGGAACAGGTTCCCCAGAAAAGCGSTCACAGCATCATCCTGACAGAGATCAAAAGCATTTGGACAATGCTCTTGGGCACGTTGTGGGAATCTTGGAACTGACTTGTGCTGGACCAGGAGGTGGACTTTAATGATCCTTGTGGGTCCCCTCCAACTGAGRATATTTTGTGRTTCTATGATTTTAYGATTCATTCAAACCTGATGACACAAAATTATCAAGGCAATGACACYTTCCTGCAATTAAGAACTTGAGATGTTAATCCAGATTCTCTGTTCGTACTGCTATTAAGGCAATAAGATCTTTAATAAAACTTACTAAAAATAAAACTAACAATATCGTGAATTAATTTATTGAAATAKTCTCCTGTGGGCCCCACCTTTGTGCACAACTTCACTCACGGATAGGTCTTCTCAGATTGTGTACCTGCTTGTGTCACAAAATAYATTAAAAAGGRAATAAAAAATAATCTTGAGACTACAGGAAGCCCATAATATCTCCAGGTTTCCAGAGCCTATGGACGCTACAACCCTTTGTACTTTACCTCTCCCCTTGCGACTGATATTTCATTAATGCAACAGGACTTGTGTAGCRGTGTATTTTATATTACAAGAGTATAATTTTGCATAATTCAAATGAAAGGATACACCTTTGTATCACATGTATTGAAATTTGGAGGACTTCTTCATTTTGAAATGACCTCAGAGATAACATAGAAGTAGGGAGATGGAGGACAACACTGASCTGATAACTTCTGACCATCCACCTCTAATCATGAAATTCAGCATGCTGAATTAAGTGCCCAACTCCCCAAGGCTGAGACATTTCTGTTCTCTGGAAGCTGATAGGCAACAGATGAATATAAAGAGTTCCTTCACTTCAATGAAAGCCAACTCTACACCCAGTGGAAGTGGCAAAGAGAAGGTCTCTGAATCTGGTTCCTAAATCAGGATTTGGATGCGAACGTCTGTGATGGACCAGTGATCTCGTTTGTTTCACATTCAGGTWACCTCTGGTTGGAAAGCAGAGACTCCAGTTATGTTATTGCATGTGATTTGAAAAGCAGTCTCAGAATCTGCACAATTCAAGGTTAYCGTATAAGCCTGAAACCATTTGTAAAGGAAAAAAATGTTTGGTTTTGAAGATCTGCCATCGACACAGAATATTTTACTCCATAGATCCATACACTGCATATAGATATACTGCATACTAGTGTTTCATGTTGATCATTTCCCCAGAGGCTTTGACAACSCCCAGGATGTTAATAATTCCACCCTGGATTCAAATAATTGGAATGAGATTCAATATTCTACCTTGCTCCTTTGAAATTGTTACTCTGCTATTTCCTAGATTTGGTTGCTTTTTCTTTTCTTCATTAACCCTTGGTCTGTGCTGAAGTGTATCACTCCAACAGGCAATTCAATGCCAGAGGATTCCCCATTGTCAAAACTAYTCATTGGAAGTAAATGGAAATCATTCCCTTCACATAGAATGTTTTTAAAAGTAGAGATATTGACTATCATGGTTTCAAGATCGATGGAATAAAAAAAGAGAGACTGAGAGAAAATACTTGGGAAAAAAGAATTTAACGCTCTAAACATTTGTTTTCAAAATATTCTGATCACCTCATATATATCAATAATTTTGAGAAATTGATTTCATTGCCTCTGAACTTTCCATTGTCAGCTCCTCAATTAAGAGAACATAGAGGTCTAGAAACAAATGTGGTTTTCAAGACAATCACAATATGTAACCAACATTTCTTTTTTCGCAGGTTGAATTCTCTTCCCCCTCCCCAAATAATAACAACATTTATAAGGGTGATAAAGTGTTGCAAGGATAATTAGGAGTTCTCTGGGCCKCAAACAATCCTGCCTATATTGGCAATTAACTCACTTTCCTTTTAGGGGATCAAGTACTTGTATCTGTTTTCATGGCCTTGAGAAAATACAATCTGTATGTCAGGGTCATTGAGAAGAACTATAAAACATGTTCTTTCCTTCATTCCTTAAAAATTGCCTATATCTCCACAAATCAGTGTCTTTTGAGGCTTTTTACACTAAACCAGCAATTGCTGTCCATCTTTTGGACTTGAGGTATTCATCTGGAGGGGTGGGCAATTCTAGATGTCTTAGGTGTCTTCAGATAAAGAAAAAAAATCTCCACATCTTTTAGATTACAYGCATCTAAAAAACTCCTAAGGACCCAAAACCTTACCAGCACTTCAATAATTTGAAGTGGAGAAGCTCTTTCCTAGATCAGAAATGCTGAATACATCCCAGCACTTGTTGCTGCACAGTTATCTTGCCCAATACACTGGCAGTCATAGCATGGCACAGAAAATAGGGTGCTGATCTTTCCTACAGGACTAAGATTGCGAYAATATAAAAGAATTGGGTGAATGTTTCAGCTCTAGATCACTTTGTTGGGCAGAACTATGTCATGTGAGCAGTATTCTGGTAGTCTGGTGCTGATTTACAATTTTGTGCCACAAACCTATGGATTAATTTACTTTAGCCCTAGCAATTTTAGTACTGAAGGAGATTCAGGCTGGTTTGGTAATGTCAGCTGCTAAAAATCACAGGTACTCTGTGAACTAGTTCATAAAACCTGGTCTCCTTTCAGGAGGTTGTGCCACCAGTGTTTGACTTGGCACAGCAATGGGAATTCAGATCTGCTTGAGCTTGGCACCAGAACCAAGGCAGCTTTGTGTCTTGGAGCAAAAGTGATGTCAAGGCAGGTGTCTTAGCTCTTCCTGTGGATGATGTTGATCCCCCCTTTCCAGCAAGTAATTGTTAATATAATTGCAAAGGGGGGTTGTAAAAAAACAACCCCCCCTTGCCCTAGCAAGATATATACAACCATGTGCTGGTGAAGAAGGGGATATCCCAAATGACAATGTGCTATGAGACAGATAAATTGATCTATCCATGTATCTCTATGTGATTGATTTATCTACATGTATTTTTTCCCCTCTGTGACCATTATGCTCCAGGCAGGTATGGCACCTTTCTCTTCTTGGAGTGCTAACTATCCAATTTTCTCTGCATCAGGGTTAACAGCCTGCCTGTGAGCAGTTTTTGATCTTTCACAGGTGCTAACTACCCTTTACCTCTCAAGTTGCTCGGCTGATCAGCAATTTTGTGAGATCTTCTGAAGTCACTGCACACTTGAGAGCGCCTGTATTTTCCCTAGCTGTTTTTAAATAAAATAATAATTTTTAAAAAAAGGGTTTTTCCTTTTTTTCCCCCCAGCTCTCAGATGGACAGCGTGTAAGCATCAGAGAGGCAGCCGGGGAGCAGGTGGGGATGGAATGCACTGGAGGACGTACTGGGGATGCCCCAGGGATGCTCTGGGGACGCGCAGGCGATGCATTGGCGATGCGCAGGGGATGCAGATCCGGCTGCGCAGCGCAGGGCTGGGGCTCTGCCCTGCAGCGCAGGGCTACCTGTCACTTCCAATGAGTTGCTGTGCAGCTGTTTCCGTGCCGGAGCAGCATGGCCTGCAGGTGGCCTGGTGGCTGTCTCCGAGCTGCCGCTGTGTGTGACCCGAATGGCAGCGCTGGCTGCGGGCCCTGCTTTGCATGCAGCGGGCGTGAGCAGGAGGCTCCGAGCAGCCCTGCTGATGCGGCTGCTGTACAGCAGCTATTGCTTCAAYACATTCAGACACAGCACCTCTGTAATTTGTCTCGACGTGATATCATCTTTTGTCTCAGCAAACTGACCCTTTTATCTGTCTTAGTTCTGCTTTCTCTGGCTCTTTCCATTCCGTTGCCAGCAGTGACAACGGGAAACAGCAGAGGAGGGAAGAAATAGCATATTCAGGGGGTGAGAGCAGATATAATAACTGAATTCAAAGTTATTCATTGTTTTGAGGTGTTTGTGAATCTCTTGTGTTTTTGTTTTTTTTTCTGTTGGTTTTCTTTTTGCTTTTGGGGTTTTGGTTTTGGGTTTCTTTGTTCGTTTGGCTGGTTTTTGTTTTTGTTTTTTTAGTTGAAGCAGATGTGCGTTTGTGAGGAATTCTGTCTATCCCCTCACTCTTCTTGTTTAAGTCAGCCGTTTGAAAATTACAGTGAATCTCACTTAGGAGATGCCATATAGGGGCTATATTATAGTTCCTTTTTTAAAACAGCACTTTGCATAATAGTTGCTCTTTTAAATATTTGGGTTTAGTTCTCATTGTTGCTTTGTATTCATAGCTAAAAATGCTGGGACTGATGTAAGTGGTGTCTGTTCCTGCAGGGGATTTTCTATCCCCTTCTTCTCATGCCCTGCTCAAGTATGTCCTACTCTTCCCCAAAACAGGAGTCACTGGAGAGCAGCAGAGACTGACTATCACACTGAGGAATTTCCTTTTTGCAGTAAGGACAATTTATTGTGTCCATGTCAATGCAAACATTGCAAAAATGCTACAACTTCAGTCATCTCTKCTTCCCTCTCCTGTTGACCCTGAGACACTATGTAGGAAATGAGAGGAGCTCAAGAAACCAAAAGAGGCTTTCAAAATACCAACTGAAAAGAGTTTTAGTTAGCAACTAAATCATGTAGCACAGTAGATAAATGAAGAGACAGGTTTGGCATGGAAAATTAATATGCAATATTTAAGTGCTAAAAAATACCAATAATGATAATGCTAAAACAAAAGAGAAGAAAAAGTAAGAAACGGGGAGAAACTGAAGATCAAAATTAAGATTATTTCAAAAGATCTAAGAAAGGAATTGCTCCTTTGAATGTTCACCTAACTTGTGTTCAGAAAGAAAATTTCAAGGAAAGGTTGAACATAGAACGCTGATACTCTTTTTGGTTATCTTGGTCAATAAACAGAAGTTTTCAATCTATACAAATCAGTTGGCTATAATCAATCCATGTTATCTCAAATAAAGAGAGACAAAAAAAAATTCTCTTTGTTGGCTACTTGCCAACCAAGCTGCTTTTTACCCAAAGAAAGTCCCATTTCATCTCTTTCTTGCACCTCTGACATTTTCTCATCCTGTAACTTAGCTTAATGCTAAATTGACCTAAACTGCCTGTAATATTAGCTCAYATGTGTTAAGCCATTATTCATATACTTACTCTGTTATATTTCTTGTGTTTATCACATGTGACATCCTATATAATCAGGAATTAAGTTGTATATTGCGCTAAAAGAGTGAGGATTAAATGATAGATCTTTGCCGTTCCACAATGGTGACTTTAGGATTTAGATTGGAAGGTTAACAATCATCATCATCATCATCATCATCATCATCATCATCATCATCATCATCATCATCATCACAGATTTGTATCACTTTAAATTCGGGGTTTTTCCCTTCTCACTGTAAATTGGTAGTTTGCAGATATAGAATTTTCAAAGTAGTACCACAGGTTCTTGTTGCACATTCTTCCTCCTTTTTTATGGAGGGTCTATGAGAAATGTCAAAGCAATTATCAGCAGGTTACAATAGTGTCAAGGGGGTGGTCTTGAATAGTTTATATGGACCTTTTTTCTTTCAAACACTCTCCAATACATTAGAGGCTGAAAATAATATGAAAATGGCTCAAATAAACAGGATTACTGTGATAAAAAAGTTATAAGTGTTATAACACATGTAAAACTGTTAAGGGCTAGTATGTCCAAAAATTCATTTCCAGGTCTTGGAGGGGGAAGCCTTTTCCCCCCACCTTTCTTCTCTCACTTCCTGTGTCTCTACCTGTTTATTTCCACTGTATCAGGGAAATTTGAATTTCCATAGTAAAGTTTAAGTAGTGTTTTTCAGCCCATTTTATAATCAGGGGATGAAATTCTGATTGTCTCTAGGCAATGTTGCGCTCGGCTGTGTGATTGCCAGAGTCTAAAGCCAAATTGGAAATTATGGAGGAATAATATAAACTGGAAAAAAACCCACCTAATTCCTATCCCCATAAAGCTGCATAGCCATAGGAAAAAAAAAWATTGACATTTGCAGATCTAAACGTAACTGAATCTTATGCATTAATTTTATGTATTAATTTTAAATATTGCATGCACTTGGAAAAAATTGAGGCTGATAGAGGAAAAATACCATGCTGGTATTTTGGGATGAGCAAGCGTGTCTGAGTGGCAGCAGCAAGTGGGTCACGGGCAGGCAGAGTTCAATAAACAAAAGCATATGTGCCCTGCAGTGCCTCTTGCCTTTCCCTGGAGCAGAGTCTGGGTAGCGAACCTTGGCGGGCCGGGAGTGAGCGCTGCTGACCTTTATCAGAGCAGAAAGCTGCTGACATCGGGCACCTCCGAGCAGAAAGCTGCTGACATCGGGCACCTCCGAGGCACAGAGATGCCCTCCTGCACCCACTCCTGGCACTGCTGGAAGGGGGAGGCGGTGGGGAACAAGCGTGTCATCCCAGCCCCTGCTCTGCGGGAAGGAGCTGCAGTTTTCCTCCTCTCTTCAGCTCTCCAGTGCCTTTTGGAAGGGTTTGCCTGCATTTGTTTAAACAGTGACTCTCCTAAGGGAGCTYCAGCTGGGGAGGAGCAAAGGTGCCGGCATCACCTGTCTCCAGGCTCCTGGCCTGGATGTGACAAGCATTTCTATGCCTCTCCCGTGGCTACATTGCTAAAAGATTTAAGACTGATGTATAAAACTGTGTTCTGCCACCACATATTATAGCATATATTACATACATGGATTTGTATTGTGCACAGGATCATGGTGGAGRTGATTTAATGAACAAAATATTGTGGTAAGGCACATGATGAATGCAATTTCTTCTGTATCTGCAATTTTCCACAAAAATATGTAAGCATATTACTGTATATGCACTTAGTTAAACAAATAATAATTTCTTAATAACAATATGCCTTGCTGGGCATATTTAAATTAATTMATGATCACTTTTCTTTCCCCTAATTCAGTTAAGAACAAATATCAATTTTTAAAGGTAGAGAAATCACTGGGTCCCCTGGTTTTCCATACAGCGTGAGTCTAGAGGCTTGAGCCAAAAATTCCCATATCCAGGCTAAAATTAAAGCATCCTTTTGAGGAAGACAGCTTATTCAGAATTCTCAAGCAGTATAGATCCAGCATTGCTTATTTTCACTGTTACTGGGGGAGCTGCATTTCCATTCTGGCATTACCCAGTTTGCCTTCAGGCACTCTTGTTATGCCAAGCGTGGTAGAAAACACTTCTCCCCCACCTCCTAAAGGTTTCCACTAAATCTCTGTAAACCACGTGTAAACCAGTTTAATGTAATTGGCAGAACCATTGGAGTCTACCCAACGAGTGTAGCTGAGTCCAAACAGTCTGGAGTACCTGGCTTGTCATTGTGYTGGTTTCTGGTGGTTCAGCAAGGTGCTGAGGAGTCAGAGCTCAGCCTCTCAGTGCCCATCTGGCAGTGTCCAGTGCCCTCCTGGTCTGTCTGCCTTCCCCTAGCCCAGCTGTGCAGGGGTTTTATCAGGGGTTGAGGAAAGACACTGAGGTTGAGGACACACATGTGTCCTTCCCTGCAGGAGAATATGCAGGGAAAGAGTCACTGGAGCTGAAGCACTGTGACTCATTAGCTGCCATAATTCAGTTTATTTTCTGAACTCTACTACAGTCTCTCCTGGGAAAAGGTGTGTTTTTAACCGTGTTGCCATTCTTTTGTTGACATACAAATTGTAATTTAATATCCATCAATTGCCTGGTGTTAGATTCWTCAGTTACAATTACTTAACTGGAAGAAATTAGCCCAAATGAAGAGTACCTCATCTCTGTTGAGATGGTAATGCATTAAAAAACATCTTTTGTCTTGGCAAGGCAAAGGTTAACTTTAATTTAGAAAATATTTTCCTTTAACAAAATGTGTTTATAGAAAAGACTTGTGCAGAGGAATTTCTTGCCTATATAGACAAGAATGTAAATAGTTTTTTATTACTAAAAAAATCTCCAAACACCTAAAATTAAAAAACACCTACGAATGAATGAAGAAGTGCTAAGAACAAATGTCCATGAGCTGCAGAACTGGTTTTTATGGCTCAGTCCCCAACTATCTTTAATTTTCTCCCTGCTGGAAATCATATCGCCATAACAGAGCTGGCAGAAAAGATCGCGTGTCAACGCTTCAGCTGCTGCGGGGACTGTCTGGTGTGGGAGCTGAGATTCCTGTCTCTCCCCAAGCAAGCTGGGCCGAGACACTCATGTCCTCCTTTTCTGCTTGTTCTGCTGCCAGAGAGGCAGCCTCTGCAAAAGGTGAAACACACAGCTGGGGGAACAACCATGGGAACCATCATATTTCTTCTGTTTAAAACTTCCTTTCCTGTAGGCTGAAAAATATTTTCTGCAAGAAAATGGTATTTTTTCCCCGCATATTTACATTAGATATTGTCCTGGCATATAAAACTAGGGAAATTGCTAAATTAATTAACAAAAGTTGGACTACTAACAAGCAGATCTGCTTTTAGTTCCTGAACTCAAAACACTTAAACTATAATCAATATTTATATTTCATCTAATGTTTCGGTCACAGAGATCTCTGTTAATGATTCTTGTAAGACATGGCTTTAAAAACACAGCTGAGAGGTAAGTCCTCCCTGCCTCTATCACAAGTCAAAGATGTGGTTTTTTTCAAATCAGAGCTCAATTAAACACTGCCATCTTTTATATGATGATTAATGGTCAGGGATCCATCTTCTTCTTCATTCTTTGAAGAAACAGATGGGCATCATTTAATTCATGGCTTTTTCTGGCATTTTTTCTTCAAACTTTATCAAATGCTTCATTTTAATGCTGTGTAAAAAAACCTCAGTCTCCCTTCAGAGCACTATTATTCTGACCATGGTATTGGGACTATGACAAAAGCTTTTTTTATCCTCTCCTATTCCCTCTATACTCTCTTCCTCCTTCCTCCCCATTAGCCCTGAGCTGCTTCACCCCCCTCTGCCCCATTCCAAAAATCTGAGCTTTTCTAGTCATGCTGCCAGTATTTCTCTCATACTTTTGAATCCTCTCAACATGTGGTCCTTAACTTGCCCCATGTTCAATATCTCCCATCTCAGACCAAATCCTCTGCTCTTTATTATATAAGGCCTGTGCAGGAGACCAGCACAACCTAACATGGCAAAGTTTGCAATTCCAAGGTTGTGTAATTCCAGCTGTCCTGAGCTGTGCCCTGCTGCCTGCCTCACCCAGCAGTGTTGTGCTGTGTTGGGTCACTGCTCAGTGCCACGCAGCATCGGGATCGGGATCAGCATCAGGATCACTGCCCACCAGCCAGAGCTGCCTGTGCTGGCTCTGCCCTGGGCAGGGCCAGGGGGGTGCAGGAGCAATGCCCTCCCTCATGGGCAGCATGGGCAGTGGCAGCACCAGGAAACCCAGACTTTCTCAGGCCRGGGAAAAGACAGAGGCATTAGGAAGTGCAGTGGAGAATGAGGGGGCACTTCGCTCTCCTATAGATGGTATATGCTTTCAGAATATTTATAAGCTTTAGGGCAGGCTTGTTTGGTTATTTTGAGAATAAATTAATATATGTGTATTTTTTTTAATTTTCCAGTTCATATGCAGATATACATACAGTAGTGAGGTCAAATGCTGATSAAATCCCCAAAACTGGGGAACTTGTGTTTTGACTATTTTATTCACTGTAAGCTCAAGGTATTTGTTAATTTTGTCAGYCCTTTGACATTGTTTCTTTTTCCAGGGTGTTGATTCACATTCTAATATACACATAGGGATATGGCAGGCAGTGGAGGGATGGAGGTTCCCCACCTCAGGGGATGCAGGGGTTGGATTTTTTAAAGGTGCTGGGCACTCCTCTTCTAAAACTATAACCCTCTTCAGCTGTTTCAAATCAAAGGACCATGAAAAGAACTATAGACTATTAATTTTTCTCTGTTTTTAATTAGGAGAAAATACACTTTAGCCTTTCCCAGCCTGTGAAATTTTGGCTGTTTCCCTTGCATGTCTTTCAATCTAAATGGCACAAGTCTGGGATTGCTGCTACCAGCTGGAAGCAGAATCTCTTCTGGCAGCAATTTGCTGGTCCCTGAGGACTTGGGACATTTCCATGTCATCCTCCTAATCAGAGGAATGTGGCATTAATGACATAGCTTTTCCCTCTTAGTGTGGAGGCTGACACCAGTTAATATAGGAGAAGGTATCAAAGTCACCTGACAAAATAACATATTTAGAAAGAAAATTTCTTCTTAACTCCCATCAGTAAGCCTCAAGCAGCAGCACCCTTATTCTTCTGTAGCTAAGGGACACAAAGGGGTGGCCCACGCACTTGCTCTGCAGCAGGGAAAGCCCCCCTTGCTCCATCCAGGCTTGAGCTCCTCGTGCCCTTCCATGGGAATCCACACATCAGAGATGGGGCAGCCTCTGGGCCCCGKCAGGACTCACAGATGAGAGCCAGGCTGTGGATGGCAGTGAGGAGTGCTGTGATTCCCCTCTTTGAGACAGCTATAAATAACATTTGAAACAGTTAATCCCTTGAGATGTCATGATGGTTTTGAGATCAGATTTTATCTGCTGCTGTGCTTCCCATTTGTCCACTGGTGGGATTCTTTACAAGCACTTCCAGCCTTTATTATCCTCAGAGCTTTGTGTCAAATGCAAATATTGTTGTTAATTGCTATTTGCATTACAAGAGCAATTACATCTTGCTGTTCTTTAATTCCTGATTTATTGATGAATATTTCCAACACTGATTTAGCATAGAGGCTTTGCCAAGGTGAAAATTGACTATTTGTTTTGTTACTTTGCCAGTGTCTAATCCAGAGCAATTCTTTGCCTCTTGCCCAATGACTACCCAATTTTCTTCTTAGTGTTTATGAGGGGTGTATCAAAGGCTAGAAAAGAAACTCCATTACTTCATTCAGTCCTTTGCTCATACATGCAAAACTTGGATCTGTGAGGCATTTTAGGTAGTCTAATTCATTTCATCACATTGCTCWTCATGGTTTGCCCTCATAAAATTTGCTCGGTGCCCCCTCCTTGGAACCACAGCTCACAACACCTTGCTGCTTTCATTATGTATGAAAGGGTGAAGTATCTACAARTGTCCACATATGTAAGCACTTGCATATTGAATGAAATTGCTGTTCTGGTGTGTTGGTTTTGCACTGCCTTGTTCTTGGTAGTGGGGGGGGGGGGGCACAGAGGTCTGTAAGAAGCTTCCAGAAGCTTCCTCCATGTCCAGCAGAGAAAATCCCTGATGGCTCTGAGGATGGGTATGCTGCTGGCCAAGGCTGCACCAATTAGAGATGATGGTAACACCGCTATGATACCATATTTAAGAAGAAAATCAAAACAAATATTGTAATGYAGTTTTCATTCCTGATAGAGGAGTAGGTGAGAACCTGTGAGAGGAACAGCTCTGCAGACACCAAGGTCAAAGCAGAGGAGAGGGAGGAGATGGTCCAGAGTCCAGAGCTGAGATTCTTCTGCAGCCYGTGGTACAGCCCATGGTGAGGCAGCTGTGCCCCTGCAGCCCATGGGGATCCACAGGGAATGCAGAGATCCACCCTCAGCCCATGGGGATCCACAGGGAATGCAGAGATCCACCCACAGCCCATGGGGATCCACAGGGAATGCAGAGATCCACCCACAGCCCATGGGGATCCACAGGGAATGCAGAGATCCACCCTCAGCCCATGTGGGAGGTGCCCATGCCGGAGCGGGTGGATGCCTGGAGGAGGCTGTGACCCTGTGGGAGACTGGTGGAGGGAGAGGGCCCTTGGTTCCAGGCTGGAGCAGCCTGTCCTTGGAGGACTGCACCCCATGGAAGAGTGAGCATACTGCAKCAGTTTTGGGAGGGCTGTGTGCCCGTGGGAGGGACTCACATCAGAGAGGTTCACGGAGAACTGCCCTCTGTGGGAGGGATCCCACAGTGCAGCAGGGGAACAGCTTCTCTCTCTGAGCAGTGAGAGGAACCATGGGTGATGAAATTACCTGTAAACCTCTACTCCCTGTCTCCCTGCACTGTTGTTGAGAAGGAGGGAGGGGTTGGGATGGAATAAAGTGTTTTTAAGGGCTTATTTTACTTYTCATTATTGTGCTCTGATTTTGTTACTAATAAATTCACTTAAATATCTCTAAGTTGAGCCTTTTTTTTGCCCATGATGATATTTAATGAATGATTTCTCTCCTAGTCCTTAATTCATGAACCCTTCATTATATTTTCTGTTCTCTGTTCAGCTGCAGAGGAGTGAGAGGGTTTTGTGGGTGCCTGGCATCTGGCCAGGGTCCAACCACAAAATCCTCATGTGGACACTCTTAGCATTTAGGAATAATTATACTGAAGTAAGTATTATGGAATAGATTTTAAAGCACTTTTGTCCCAAGGGCTTTTCTACATGAGAAAGTCATATAAATAGGACAAGGGTTTAAAATTASTTTATTCTATGAGCACAGGCCTGCCTCCAATTCCTTCAGACTGCCACTTGGGAAGCAATTTTCAAGCTATTTGAAAAGGTTTGAAACACTCATATTCCAGGTAACTCTGCTGATACAGGACAGTTAGTCCAAAAGAGCTGACAGTTAACTATATCAGTGTAATTAACTACATTGGCACTGAGAAAGCTTCCTGTATGACCAAATCCTAAGTTTTCTGCTACCAAAAAAAAACCCCTTAAGACATCTGTGTCTGGGTTTATATTGTTAAATAGTTTTTAACATGAAATAAAATAAACTTTTAGACTAAAATCTTTAAATATTTTAAAGGGARCATTTTGCTGAAACAATCTTGCCTTCATATTTGGATGATGGCTGAAACTCACTTTTCCCTCCTACCAGTATTACTTCCTCAAGATGGCAAAGGCTACGAAAATGGGAACTTTGTGCATCCATCCTTTTCCTAGTATTAAGCAATTCTTATGACATTTATAGTTTGCTGATAGACTGCAGAGAAGCCAGATGCTTTATGGCTTTTCTACATTGCTATTGTCRTATTCTTACAACTGAGTGAATACAGCATGAGAGCATAAAAATGAAAGTCTGTGTTATGCCTTTGCCTGTGCTAAATTAAATCTAGGTCTCCAGAAAGAGACAGAARCTCTAGATGTTGCATGTCTGGGCCGAGACCATGTGTTTCATTCAAAATTCACTGATAAAAACGGTAATGACGTGCTTTGAATTTTTTAGGGGTGTTTCTGCATTTTTGATGGTATTTTCAGCCAGAGTGCCATGGCAAGGCCGTTTATACCACCCTCTCCCATAAAGATGCAGTGCTGCAGCAACTGTGATCTTTCTGTACTTTCTGAGGGAGAACGCACCAGGAGAAGATGGGGATCCGCTTTGCAATGGTTTTCCTGGTTGTGAAACTGAAGGAACTTGAATTCAAACCTTCTGTAAAAGACTTTCCCAGAGGTAATGCATTCCAGTAAAATCCATTGCCCTCTTTTTTTCATAGAATGTGTAATAAAATATAATGACATCTATGATAATTTAAAAGTTCTGACATGCTGACAAGTGGGGAGAAAGCATATTGGAGCTCCTCAGCATGTCAATGAGTGACCCCACCACCAAACAGCTGTTAYTTGATGATGTGCTGTGGAGAAGCCAGATAGTTTATGTCCTTTTTGCATTGTTACACTCCTTTACACAGCTTCTGTGTCTTTCTCAAGTCTCCCAATAGCATACAGAGCCCACAGAAATTACAGTAAAATCAGCCATGCATCCATCAGATCGGGGGAATAAATTTACATGTTTAGTMTTTGTTTGCTTTTGCCTTTTTGAAAATTAATTTTAATAAAGGAACTGTTAAGGTCATTGCTCTGTGGTAATATAATCCCACTGTAGTGAAGAGCTGTGGTATCCCACCTACCTACAATCTTTTTAATCTTTATATTAAGTCTCATACACACTCTTTCATGTAATCCCAAGTGTGAGGGAGAAGATAGGCTATACATTGCCCTCCTTCCTAAAGCTCTTCCTTACTACCAGCTTTCTTCCACTCTTCTCCCTCAAGGGTCTAATGATATGACAAGTTCTTCCACTACTCTAAGTCCTTTCCAAAGACCAACWTTTCTGTCCCAATGTTTACTTCTGTCATTGCACAGGCCTTCAGGTGTCTGATATACCTGGGAATGACACCTTTTGTTGCTGTATAAAAGAAGGAAAAAAAGAAAGAAAGGTGGTGTTCTGGTGGCTCAGATGTCATTATGACTTTGACAAAGAAAACAAGAAATGAAACAAATTTTAGTACTTGGGTTGCCTTTATTAGGGATTAAACAGGCACTGAGACACTGTATGCAGGGAGTAACTTGGACTCAKGATTATTTGTTAGAAGTAGAGTGAAGGAAGAGTATGTAACTCTGATTGCCCACTTGCTTGTCCATCTGCATGGTGTACACCTGCCAAAGCAGGGGCARTGCTGCCATTTCCCTTTTTCACCATTAAGATGTGGATGATATGTGGGGTATGGGTGTGGTGGTTTGACAGGAAACAGGATTTCTGGGATCCTGTGGTCAAGCCAATGGATGTTCAGATTTTAATATTGGCAACTTATTTGGCCAGTGGGACGTTGGATCCACCTCNTGTCCATCTGCATGGTGTACACCTGCCAAAGCAGGGGCAATGCTGCCATTTCCCTTTTTCACCATTAAGATGTGGATGATATGTGGGGWATGGGTAAATAAGAAATTCTTGCTCAGAACAGATTTTCTGAGTGGCAGGGCTGAGTCAACAAAGTTGAAAGGTTTCACAAGGGATATTTTTGAATGTAATCTCTAATCCAGTCTCACAGGAAGTCRTTAAATGTTTTGTTTTAAAAGGTCAGTGCATTCTGAGTTTGATATAATTTATTAYATGGAAATTGAAATAGTAAAGCAGAAGCAAATATTCTTATCTTTTATGAAGAACTTTCTTTGAATACTATTTTTTACAAAGCATTGCCTTTTTGTCCTTATTTTCCAATCTCAGGATATTCGGGCTTTGTCAAAATCCAGAGAGGTCAGTTTCAGGAAGGTCTTTTGGTGGCACTGTCCAACCATCCAATTTCTCTGCAAGGTTCTATTGCCTTTGTAGGAATAGAAAGACCAAGTCTGTCTATCTGTATAGATATTACATAGACAGACATGAGAAGTAAATGCCCGTAGAATAAAACACAAGAAGTTCCATTATCTGACATGAGGAAGAACCTTTTTACACTGAGGGTGCAGAGCTGCCCAGGGAGGTAGGTGTGCTGCCCCTCTCTGGAGTGTCCCTCTCTGGAGTCATTCAAACCACACCTGGATGTGTTCCTGTGTCACCTGTGCCAGGTGACCCTGCCTTGGCAGGAACCTGGACCGAATGATCTCCAGAGGTTCCTCCCAACCCTAAGGATTCTGTGAATCTGTGATTATGTGTGCCATTAACTCTATTGTTGGAAACATGACTCCAGTTTATAAAATGTACTTTCTTGCAGCTTTCTTTACTTCTATAGGTACATACCTTCCTTGGAAATTGTATCTTTCTTGCCCATGAGTTCTTTCCATTCTTTTTCATATTGAATCTCTTCAAGATGTTAAACTAATATTTCACAGAATAACAAAATATTCTGAGGTGGAACAGACCCACAAGGATCATCAATTCCATCTCTTAAATGTATGGCCCATGCAGRGATTGAACCCCCAACCTTGGTGGTTTTAGCTCCAGGCTATAACCAACAGAGCTAATCTCAGGGTATTTGTCAGGAAAAATTGTAAACCTTCCTGAAGTACTAAAATACACTAAAGCCTGACAATGTTTTCATCACAACTTGCAAGACTGATTGACTATGTAGAAAATTATAAAATTACAACATTTTATTCAAACTGTATTATATTTATTATACAAAAAATAGTCTCATAAACATATAGTTAACAGATAAACAAAATAGATTACATTAATTGCCTTTGACAAAAGCACTCATGTAAATTGAATGCATTGAAATTGTTGATACTGAAAAGAATTTTTAAAGTGATAATTTCTTTAATGTTTTGTATGAAGCCACTTGCAGAATATAGTGACTGCATACTTGCATTTATGGCTGATTTTATCCAAGTCACTATTATTCCTGAAGTGGGAGCTATTTTCTAAATAAAGTCTATATTTTCTGTTCATCACAGGTCCTTCCAGAGGTCTGAAGACAGAAGGAAACAATAAGATCTGCATTATATAAGTCCTACAACGTCACAAATGAGCTTTTGCATCTGTGTGACACAGCAGTACTGCTTGTCCACTGTCCCAAGCTGCTCCATTACTACATTTCACTAGAGGGACCTCAAGTGAAAACTGGGAATAAGGCCAGGATGCATTGCTAATTTTGTAGGCTTGTTTCCAAACAGTCTTTTCCCAGGAGCACACTGCCTGTGCTCCTGTGCCACGGGGGAAACAAGTCAGCTGGTGGGTGCAGGCTGGCGCGTGACTGGCGTGTGCCAGGGCACTGGGGCTCAGGGCTGGGCTGGCATCGAGCCCAATTCTCTATAGCAGGACTGCCTTGAGAAGCAGGCAGTTAAAAAACAAGTTTGTGGATCCTGGCATTGGTAAATCACCCAAATTTGGCCATTCATCTTTTAACAGATACGTGTTTTATTGTTCTGTAGGAAAACCCCATCAGGCAACTGAAAGATTTTCCCCAAAGAAATGCAGCCTGCTGTATATTTTCTTTTCTTTTACCCTTAGTGGCATTAAATAACAGCATATTTATATTTATCTGCTTTTATTTCTTTGTTTCTAGTTCTCGAAATCTCCTCACCTAGCAAACTGTTAGAGAAAAGGCTCCTTACAGCTCTTTGTTAGGTCAAAGCTGCTGCTCTATCTGTACAACTGCAGTGAGATTTGRATGCATGTGTGTTGTACAATTAGCTAAGCCACATCCTATAAAAGAAATTAGTTATATAAATGGAAAGGATGTATGTCTATACTGGGAATAGCTGCCAGCATAGCTGCTCCAGTCAAATAGCTCAGCTCTGCCAGTACACTTTTCTCACTGCAGCACTCTTCTCACTGACCGCCGTCAGTCATGGAAGGCATGTGATGAAAAACCTTCCCTCTTCTCCAGTAAAAAGGTACTTAAGAATATGTGTGATGCTTTTCTGAATTATAGTCTCTGTTTTTAAATATATATAAATGAGCAGTTTAGCAAGTGAATTTACATTCTGCAGCCCTCAGCTGCAGCCCTATCTTTAAATTCAAGGTGCTATCCCTAAAACAACAACATTTTTCTTCCTTGATTGCACCTACCTGATGTTCCTGCAGGCACATTTAGGAATACTATCATGCAATTTGCATATCTATTTTAACTCTTTTAAACTGTGTGTTTACAACAATACGATGACAAAATTTGTCATCCCAAATGACTTTCTKTTACTGGAGGGTCAGTGCTTTGCATTTTTTGTTTGAAATAACACTAGAGGTACAGCCAAGGGCAGGGGATGAAAAATTACTAGACTTTACAATCAGCATCAGGAGCATCCACAAAGGAACAATAGCAATAATAGCAAACATGTTCATCTGTGAACTCCATAGGATACCATTAAAAACTGCTTTTCTTTCTCTTTAAATAAATACTTAATATTCTGTTTCCAGTTTAGCAAAAACAACATTTAGGAATCRCCACATTACTCTGGATCGGTATCAATTTGCCTAATAGATTATTCTACCCCTGACAGCAGCCAATACTGGCTGTTCAGAAGAAGGTACAAGAAACACATTAATGATCAATTATGGAAGAATCTGCCTTTTGGGCAGCAATTCACAATTTTTATATGCTAGTCACCTTTTGCAAAAAAGATACGGGTGTACCAAACCACTACATGCAGATATGAATAATGGGTTTTCTGCCTTCTCTTATAAATGTTTTTTGAGCTGTCTAATAGTTTAAAAGTCCATGTTATCCACTATTAAATAAATTATGATCCATTGTGCTTTTCTTGTACTTTTTAGGACGTGGTAAGGCGAAGGGAGCCTCATGGCTATTGCATAAATGATACATCAGGATTCCCTTCCTCTACCAAGAGAAAACCTGAAGCAGTCATTCTGGCATTACAGTTTTTAGAATCCTGAAGAATAACTCAGAGATGTATGTCTTGTTTCCATCTTTCCAGACTCAGTTCATTTCTATGAGCTTTGCAGAAGGCTGCATTCCTCAATTTCAGAAATCATGAGGAATGAGGTGGTGCTCCCAGACACCGAATTCTATCTTTTGTGGTTTACCTCTGTGCAATGTACATGATTAAACAGAAATCTTGTAACTGAAGCAGTGTGAATTAATATTCCTCGATAATTTCTATTTGAAACAATGGCCATGTGTCTGAACCTAACAAAAGCTTTTATCCTCTTGACTTTTGATCATGCTAAGTTTTGGATATTTTTTAACCTACTGAATAAAAGGCTACATCTCATTTTTTTCAGTAGAGTTTTTTAAATTCTGGTTTTTTCAGATTTTTGAGCTGGCTCAGATTGATGCTTTTGGGCATTGGTAGAGAGACCATGTAGCACATTTTTCAGATTTAAACAGATTTTAAGATGGAAAGAATGTAGACAAAATAATATTTTTCAGTGGTTTTCATGTGTCCCTTGTTGGAGTATCTTGCTGAGAAATAACTAGGAGATCAGTTGCTCTGAGGGGTTTCACACATCTGAAAAATCTTGAGCTCTGAAAGAGAAGGGAGAAAAGAGGAATAGAGTTAGACTTTCCACTCTCTAGGGACGGTGTCTGATATGAGTTAGACCTACTTAAGTTTTAGATCACATAACCTTTACTCATTTGCTTCCAGTTTCAGGACATTTTTTATTGTCATGTAGTCTTAGTGCTGCACTTTTGTGTTGAAAAAGCTGTTCTGATTCATTGCACCTACTAATGAAAGTCAAGCCAAGAAAGAGTCCCATTCAAGCACTAAATTCAGCACAGTTTGCTGTGGAGGCACAGCTGGCTGAGTAGTCCTCTGCAGCTGGGGATAAGGCTGTGAGTCAAAGATCTGCAGGATTTAACCTCAGGGGCAATGGAGCAGCTCATCTGCTATTCAGAAAGGCCCACTTGAGACAGGGAGAGACTGAGGAGGGATCTGATGTGCAGCTAACCCAGTAACAGTGACAGCACTGAAAAAGGAAATCTAATTATTATAATCTTGGTGTCTCTTCTGCATACTACCCAAGTTGCTAGTCTACATATAAAAAAGCAAAACGCCATGCAAGTCCCCTGTGTATTGTTMTTTTCTCTATTGTGCTTAATGACTGATCAGTTATATAAAGCAGGTACAACTCTCTGATAATGCTTATGTAAGTACCTGTTTAGTAATCCTTCTCTGAACATCAAGTTTTAACTGATGGAATTTATTAACATTTATATTGCTGTAGAGCTGAGAGACATCAGCTAGGTTACAGATACATTGCACTAGGTACTGTAAAAACAGAGACTGTCAGCATGCCACATGAATCCTTGCTCCATATATTTATTTTATGAAATATATCTTCTATATTTGCATCAATGCGAGGTGACAGAACATTGTAAAATTGACCAGCAATTTATAGCCTCTTTATTTCTTAATTAAAAACATAAATATGCTCCTATGTAGCAAAGAGAAGTTTTCTAAAATGAATTCAGAATTACTTAACCATCTTCATTCCTTACACCCACAGCTGTAGAGGATTTTTCTATAAAGATATGGAAATAATTTCACTTTTAAAAAATATCAAGGAATGAATGAAGAAATAATCACAAGCTTTATTAATTTAGGCTAATATAGCAGTAGGTGAAAGATTAACTTTTAGTAGTGCACAAATAATGATTCAAAACTCACAAACAATACCTTTTTCAGTTATTGAGGAGTAAAACATTCCTTTAACAAACAAATGTAGACATTTGGAACTATCACCTGCTCAGGCGCATGGGAGGCTGGGAGGAGACACAGCCAGGWCAGGTGATCCAGACTGACCAGAGGGATATTGCAGATCATACAGCATCATGCTCAGGAGATAAAGCAGATGAGGAAGATGGAGAAAGTGGGGCTGTTTGTGGTGGTGGTGTTTGTCTTCCCAAGTCACAATTACATGTGRTGGGGTGCTGCTCTCCTGGAGATGGCTGAACATCTGCCTGTCCTTGGGAAGCAGTGAATTAATTCCTTGYTTTGCTTTGTTTGTCTGCATGGCTTTTGCAACAGGAGACCAGGATTCAGTAGTTCTGCTGATAGAAGTAGTTATTAGTTCTGCTGATAGAAGTAATTATCAATAAGGGTGAAATTGAACTTACTATATATGTAGTCAGAGGAAAACTCAGAGCTGAATTGTCTCAGTGTCCTGAAAGAGCCAATGCACAGTCAGAAGTGGGACTGTTCATGATTCAGCTGTAAGAGATTTTTAAGCAGGGTATGATTGTACAAGGGKTTTGAAGAGTAGCACTTACATTTAACCAAACAGGAAAAGTGAGCTAACAGACGTGCTCTTTTGTCTGAGTTCAAGGAAGGAAGAATTGAAGACATGGAGGTAAGTGGAAGGTAAAAGGCAAAAAGGTTTTCTGAAGAGAAATTTGGCCTCACCAGTCTGCCACCTATTCCTGGCCAAGGCAGTTTTTAGACGCAGAAAACACAACTGATCTATCCTACCACACATCACCTGAAGGATTCCTTGATACAGGACATTGATGCTTGAAGTTTACATAAATTTGTATAGCAAAAATAGAAAAAAATATATAGAAATAATATATATTTTTTCTATATATAGAAAAAATCATTGAAGAAAAGTCCCTCAAGGCTATTAAGTATACATACACCTATTCTAATTAGGAAGTCTGTGAGCCATGGAGGTAAGGAGACATTTTGAGGGAAGTAAAGCTGCATACTCAGCTCATTTTTATTCTCTTTTATACATGTGGGCTATTGACAGATAGACCTTTAATCTGATCAGTATGACCATTCTCATTCTTATCTGAACAGCACTGCATTATGTGACAGGAAGTTATTAATTAAGCTGGAGAAGATGTAGGAATAATTCCAGAATTTTAAAATGGATAAAGCCAGGGCTGTAGTAGCTATTGCAGCAGTGATTCTTCCCATCAGCACTGATGAGGCCGTTCCGGGCACCATTCTAGGCTCCTTAGAACAAAAGAGATATGGAGTTCTTCCAGAGAGTGCAATGAAGGACAACAAAGGTGATTAAGGGAGTGGAATACCTCWCATTTGAAGAAGGGCTAGGAGAGCCAGAACTGTTTAGTCCAGAGAAAAGAGGAYTCAGGGACATCTTATTAATATATATAAACACCTAGAGAGAGGATGCAAAGAGGTCAAAGCCAGGCCCTCATCAATGGTACCCAGTGACAGAACCATAGGGACACAAACCAACAGGCACAAACTGAAACAGAGGAGGTGCTGTCTGAACATTGAGATACATTTTCTTACTGTGAGGGTGACCCAGAACTGACACAGGTTGCCCAAATAGTCTTGATATGGTCCTGGGCAATGTGTTCTGAAATTGATAGTCCAACCAAATAATTMCTGTGAGAGGTGTGTATTAATTACCTTTCCCCAACTTGAAAATTATTAAATGTGAATTGCATTTAAAGTGTGAAGGTCAGAAAGAATTCAGCTGTTTAGAGTCATTAACTGATCAAGACTGGTATTCTCAAATCTAACAGAAGCACTGAATATATTGTGGCTAAGTCTAGTTCTTCACCAACTAAAATTAAACATCTTTTTTCCACAAATTAATTGTGTGGTTGAGTCTTTCTGGGAAAAATATATTGTGGAAACACTTTTCTCAGGTGCATTTCTGAACTGATTCACAAAAGCATACACCAATATTTTCATAGGAATTAGGATCTTCTTAGCTGTATTCCAAAGGGGCAGAAAATATTTGACAGGAAATATGTTTTCTAGTATGTTCAGATAAGCTGTCCTCTGGTTGTTTAAGATTTAAGTTCTTATCACCTTAATAGTCATTCTTGTCAAAGCAGACACATGAACAGCTGAGGTCTACATTTATAGAGACTTATGTTGAATCCTAGTATTTTACTTAGGAAAAGGTGATATTGGTAAGTTGTCTCAAGGGYCAAAATTTACCACTGGAGCAAATCCAAATGGATTTTAAAAGATTGTCACCACAGAGGCTGATCTTGATAACTAGTGGTCTCAGTATTGTTTCTTTATGAGGCACTGCTCAACATGAGGCCAGCATATGTCTCCAGGAGAAGAGGGAAGATATAGGAAGAAGCTGGTTAGGCTCAGCTTAGCAGGTTGTAAGGACCAATGTGGAGCAGTAAATGTTTTTAGGAGGAGAAAAAAAAGGAAGCTGGAGGARAATATGCTGGGGGTCCTGAAGATGGCCGTAGGAGCAAGGAAGGGGCAGCCTAATGCAGATGGAACAGAGGCAGTGGTGCCCTGCTCCCAACTGTGGATGAGTGTTGGGGCACTGTACTCTGTTTCTGGAAGTAAGGTTTAAAATAAGTTTAAAACTTGTACTGGTGGTGCAAGTGGGAAAGTCTGTGCATACTGTCTGGTGGGTTGAGGTAGGAGTTGGTGGTATGCTCCTTCACACAGTACTCAAAGCATTTATGCCCATGGCAGTTCCACTGTCTGTGTGGAAAGCTCTGTGTGTTATTTGTCAGGATACAGCTTTTTGTCTGAGCCCATGGAAGGCTCAGGCTGGGGGAGGCTGGTTTTCAGGCACCCATTTTGGCCCTGCTCTTACTCTGTGTTTTCTCTGCATGTCTGCACATCAGTGGGGCTCATGCTCACACTGACACAGCCCAAAGAGGGATCAGCTGCATTATTATCTAAATCCCAGCAGTGTGCTTGGATCCAATGATGACATGAATATACACTATTTCTGCACAAACAGAACTGCACTGAGAAAAGCAAGGAGGATGGCAGATGGGAGCTGCAGCTCACCAGGTGTGGAGGTTTACAGGGACTCCTTCTCTGGCGTTTTTACTCATTATCTTTTCATATGGTACTTCCTCAAAAAAAGCCAATGTAGTTCTGGTCTCTCAATTATCTGTCTGTGTGATTGTACACATGTACATAACTATCTATAATCTTTCTCTGTAATATTGCCAGCGTGATTTTTTTAAAATCAGAACAGTTGCCAGTAGCTCTGTCTCTGCCTGTTTTATTCTCCAGTGAGGGTACAATTTCACAGAGCAGATCTAACCATTCTGATTTCCCAGAATGTACGAAAGTTTGATCTTTTTGAAAGGGAAGATAGGAAAGTCACCTTGAGTATTATTGCTACTGCTGCTTCTCTTTAATGGTTATATGGTGACACGGCTTCGCATAGGATTACTGTCACTGGCACAGAGGGGATGGGAGATTGGCTGCCTTGAGGGATGAGATGAGATGAGATGATAAAGAAAAGAGGATGCTACCTCTGCAGCATCTGGCTCCATCTCTCAATTTTCATTCCATGTGTTCTGTGGGGAACCAAAGTAGGGTTTGTAGCCGTTTCTTGCCTTTGCACTACTGCCATTGTTAGGCAACTGAAAAGACAATGAGAGAATTGTGAAAAATCTATTTTACTTAAAATAGCTGTACTGTGTAATTATTCAAGAGGGCTTAGCAGGCAAATGAGATAAAGCCAAAAGTTAGGCAGATCACCAAAGGTACAGAATACAGTGACAGAGTGATGCATAAAATTCTTTGGAAAGCATTGATGTAATTGTATTACTTATGTGCTCATATTGCAGYGAACATGATTTTCAGAGTGCTGCATTTCTGCTTAACTGAAATGAAATCGCTAAATTTATTAACTAATTTTTGCTTTGTGCAGCAAAGGCTGAAGCTTTTTCTGCAAAAATCAGATTCCAGTACACTGACTCATTTGGAATACAGCAGTTAGAGCCAATCTGAGCCATTTTTTCTTTATGTGTACCAAAAGTTTCACAATTAAGACTGTAATTGTAGGAGAGAAAATTGTAAAGGGAATGAGAGGCCCAACAGTGCATGGAGAAGAAGAAATGTTTTAGCTGACCTCCACATGTCAGAGCACATTTCCCTCTGYGGGCAGGGCCCTGTGTGTCCCTTGAGCTTGCACCTGATGTCAAACAAGCAGCTGCTCTGCCAGCGGTTTTACCTTTTCACTCTCCAAAGCTGTATCTATCCTATATAGTTAAATTAAAAATGTTGTCCCATAAAAATCTCCGAAATGAGAGATTTGAGATTTCTATTGAAACTTTCCCGTAACAGTCTATTGTGAGATGCCTGTTTGTTTCAGGGAAAGGTAATTAAAGAGCCAGAAGGGAAAAGAAGGAAAAAAGGTATCTCACCTTTCTGGCATATTTTCAAATGATTCAATTAGGGACACACTAAACAAAATTTGTTTAAAAACGTGATTGATGTTGGAGCTTTAACAAGGCGCTGTCATTGGTTAGAGGGGCTTTTTATTAATGCATGTGGTGTGATAGAAATGTGTGGGACAGGATGCCAGGCTGTTGACAGTGTTTGTGTGTTGTATATGTTTTACATGAAGAGATGGGCTGTGTAAAGATGCATTTTGTTTCTTCTTTCACTGGTTCATTTCTTTAATCTGAACTGAARCTGAACTGAAACTGAAAGATCTTACAGTGAGGCAAGCAGTTTTGAGTGAAAAGGGCTGTTAAGAAAATCTACCTTGAAGGAGAATATTTTATATATAGATTGTTATTTTTTTTTTAAAGCTTAGTGATTACACTCTATGCCATCCATACTGCAGGGGGCTGAAAAAACACTCACAATCATTTGATGTTCCTGAATTTCTGTATATATATACATGCACATATATGAAGATGTATATGTACATATTTCATACACACATATTCATCTATAAGCATACACATCTGGATGATATGTAAGTATGTATATATGATATATACATATAGGTGTATATATATGTCAGCACCATCCATAAGAGAAATAAAATGCTGTTAGCACTGCCTATCAATAGATTTTAAAGGTAGAAGCWGTTTGGTGGGAGGGCTCTTCATCAGATATAAAGAAGAAAAACAAACTGTGAAATCCTTATTATCTTTGAAAACGCACTTCAAAACTGAGCAGTCTTTTTTTTTTGTTAYGGTCATTTAATCTGTCTATAAATAGATATATTCTCTTTTCCTCTTTCTATTTATTTATTAATTCAGTAGTGATTAGTTGCCTTGTGCACAAAGTAGCCCTGATGAAATTAAAAATTTGATTGCTTTTATTAAGAGATTATAGCTACATCTTGCATACAGATACCAGTAGTTCTGGGGAAACCTAAGGTGGTCTTGCACAGTGCTGGAAGAACTTAAAGTGTAGGTACTAGTCAACAGTTTAAAACACATTCTGGAAATGCACACAATGACATTTTCCACAAGGCCTCTAAGGAAGTTTCAGACATTAGTTAAGGGTTACTGAAAACAAGAAATTTTGTTCAGGAAACACTATAGAAAATAGTTTCCTAAATTGATTAATTGTGTTTTCTTTTAACCCAAAGAATTTGGGATTTTTTTGCTTTTCTTCCTAAAGATCTCTGAGATTTTTTTCTTAGAAATTGGAGATGGATGAGCATGGTAAATACTTTCACCAAGAATGGGATTTGAAACTGTAAACATTTATGTACTTGAATAACTTTACTGAGATATGTGCTTGACCAAGTATGTRTGCATGATTTGCCTTTCAACATGACTTCATCTTTTGCTTGTATCCAAGTGCTAAGAGCAGGCCTTGGAAGGAACCCAGCATTACTCAAAGTGGTTTCATGCAAGTCTTAATTCAGAGGCCCCTTTTTCTTTTGATGCTTTTACAAACATAATTGAACGTAGTCTGAGCATCAAGTCCATTCACAAAAAATTGCAGCCAGACAATAAATCTTTCCAAACTGCTTGTGTGATTGCTTTTGCTACAGCACCAACTACTTAAAGCATTGAAGAATTGTCCAGTAAATAAAAGATACTGTTAGAAACTGCTATTAAAGTTTAGAAAACCATGCAGTGACAAATTCCAAAAGAGCAGTCTTTTGATAGAAATGATGCTCGTGTTAAAGTAACAAGGGGTAGAAGAYGAAAGGTTCAGAAAATCTAACTTTTTAGAGTGACACACTCAGACACACTTCCTATAGGTCTAAAATGAAAATTTCCACTTAATAATAAAGATTTTGAACAAATGGCAGAGTTAGCAGAAAGCCCTACAGGACCTTGGAATTTGGAGAAAATATGTTAACACAAACATGTCATGTACATATTACCAGAAATAAGGGGGAAAAGGCAATAAAACAAAACATTTTTCTGAATATATGTCTCAAGATCTGCACTCAGACATTGGAATTTTTTCATCTATTATATCAGAGCCATTAGATGAGCTCAGTAAATTTTCCATTTGAAAACAACTGGGTAAAATATAGCCATTTTTTTCAATGAAAGAGCTGTTCATACTATAGCCATTTTAGGTATGAAAAAATATTGTTTGGGACAAAATATCTGAAAAGAAAGAGACTAGGCAACACTGTTAGGAGACAATTTTTCCATTGAAGAATCTCCTAAAATTGGCCAAATGCTTTTGCAACAGATAACAAGCTATATTTCCTGACTACTGAGTCTGAGAAATTCTTAATTGCCCRTAAATCCATGTACTAGAAAGTTTGGAAAATTTAATGAGTTGGCAASAGACTTCAAAGAAAAGGATATCATGCAGACTGAGTTACTGGAAACTAAAGGACAGTGGATAAATAAGAAGGACTGCAGCTGAAGTGTGGGGGATTTAGGACAAACTAACCCACATACTTTGTAGATTTAATCTTTTTTTCATGGTCAAGGATATCAGTCTTCTACAATGATGATGACTTCTACATATAGTTTGAGGCATGAATTTCAAACAATAATACATATCTTGTCTTATTGAAAATTATCTTGAACTGTTCATTTTCCTCACTTGTGTCTTTGGTTGCTTGAAACAGAAGAGTCACATAAACTTCTAAGAGCGATGAAAGGTAGTCAGGTCTTTGTGTGGTCTCATCTTCCCACGCACTCTCACACCCCCACGTAATCATTGTCATGTTTCTTGCACCCAGCTGAGAAACTTCTAGTACTGTCACTGCTGTACTACGATACCTCACAGCTCTAAGCTCTTTCTGTTTTCTTTGAGAGTTTGATGTGGCCTGACTTCTTCACTCATATATAGAAAAAACTGGTTTTTGGAGGCTTGGGCCTTGCATCTTTGAACTTCTAATTAAAATGTTGATTGGGACTCTGATTACRTGTCTGATCACTTCTTTAAAATCTATGTATGTGCCATTAGAACACTGTTCAAAAGCTTCTCTTTTTTCACATCTCAGTTAGTATTTATGCAGCTTCTGTTTCCAGCCTACCACAGAAATGAAGACATTGCAAAAAAAAGCTTACAAACATCAGTTAGTAAGAGCAGCACTAGCAGATCATAGAATCATAAAATCTAACCTAATGGTTGGAAAAGRCCTTTAAAATCATTGACTCCAGCCATCAACCCAGTAGCCCCACCATGTTCACTATTAAAACTTGTCCTCCATCATGAGCCACATCCATACTGATCTTGAACACTTCCAGGAATGGCGACTACACCACCACCCTGGACAGCACATTCCAATGCTTTACAACACTTTCAATGAAAACAAATTCCTATTATCTAATCTAAACTTCCATTTCATCTTGTCCTGTCCATTGTTACCCAGAAGAAGAARTTGACATCCACCTCACTGCARCTTCCTTTCAGACAACTGTAGACAATGATAAAACCATCCTCCCTGAGCCTCCTTTTCTCCAGATTCAACAATCCCAGCTCCTACAGCTGCTTCTTATAGGAATTGTGCTACAGCCCCTTCATCAGCTCCATGGCTCTTCTCTGGGCTCACCCAAGGATCTCAATGTCTTTATTGTAGTAAGGGGCCCAAAACTGAACACAGCACTCAAGGTGTGGCCTCATCAGTGCTGAGTACMGGGGRATGACCACTACTCCAATCCTGCTGGGGACATTATTTGTAATACAGGCCAGGATACCACTGGCCTTCTTGGCCACCTGGGCACACTCTGACTCATGTTCAGCCAGCTGTTCATGTTCATGTTTGGCACCTCCAGGTCTTTTTCCTCTTCCCCCAGCCTGTAGCACAGCCTGGGGTGTTGTGATCCAAGCACAGGACCCAGCACTTGGCCTTGCTGTACTCATACAAATGGTCACAGCCCATCAATACAGCCTGTCCAGATTCCTGTGCAGAGCCTTCCTTCCCTCCAGCAAATCAACAATCTCACCCAACTTGGTTTTGTCAGCAGACTGATTAAAGGTGCATTTGATYCTCTCATCCAGATCATCAATAGATATTAARCAGGACTGGCCCCCGTGCTGAGCCTTGGGGATCCCCACCAGTGAGCAGCCRCCAGCTGGCTGTGGCACCATTCACCAGCACTCTCTGGGCCCGGCCAGCCAGCCAGCTTTRATCCAGCAAAGGGAGCGCCTGTGCAAGCCATGGSCTGCCAGCTTCTCCAGAAGAGTGCTGTGGGAGACAGKAACAAAAGCTTTACTGAAGTCCAGATAGACAACACCCACAGCCTGYTCCTTATCCACTGGCAGGTCACCTGTACTGAATGGAGATCATGCTGGTCAAGCAGGACCTGCCTTTTCCTAAACCTATTCTGGCTGGACCTGATCCTCTGGTTGTCCTGTATGTGTTTTTTCATGATCCTCAAGATGATCTGCTCCAGGACCTTCGCTGGAAATAAGATAGGATCACATTTCCATCTTCTGGTCATTTAGGACCTGCCTKGTGGACCGGGACTGCTAGTAAACTACTGAAAGCAATTTGGTGAATGATATATGAATAAAACTACAGAATTTGGCATTCTATATTCACTTTGATAAAAATCTTGTAAAAAAATGTTTTTATGAACATGTTACAGTATGAGAAATAACTCTACTTAACCATGTAAATAAAGTTGTCCAATTCAAGTTTTGCCATCTCAGAAGCTATTGGATAACATTCCCACTAATGGGCTGTGAGAAGTCCTGAATAAAGCCCAGTCATTCCTAAACTGAAATAAAACCAGTCATTTATGAATGACTACATAAATACAGTAAGATGAAGTATATCTTGTGTAATTTTCATCTTCTGTAGACATTTAAGAAACAGTCATTCTGGAAACCTCAAAACTATAATAATGACTATCTTGGATTGACTATGTGTTGTACACACTAAAAATGAAAGTAGCTGAAAACCCATTTTTCTGAGGCTTTTAAAATAAAYATTAATATAGCAGTTCCATTTTGTATTTGCTACAATTGTAACAATTGTAACAATTCTGTCCCATGGACTGGAAAGTATTTTTGAGACTGTAACAGCAGAACAGGTATCTGATTGTGGCTTATAATTTGTTTCGGATTTCTCCTTGCTTAATGACCAACCTACACCAGACCAACTTTTAGTTGAGAATATTCCCCTTTTGTGTAGGAACAGGTCTGCCTAAAGAGAGAAAATACTAGAACCAAAGCTTAACCMTCTCTTCATGTTTGTTCTCTCCCCTCTTTCACAGAGTAACATTCAGCCAGGTTTCTACTTGACTCATGGTGCCACAGAGCAAGAGTATAGGGTGTTTAAGGCTTTCCTCCCTGGTATAAAACGTCTTGCTAGTTAGACAGAATCTCAGCATAGATCTCAGCTAGTTAGACAGAATCTAAGCATAAAAATCTCTTTTCAGTGTGAGAAMCACAACTGAAAWAGTCACAGAAAAATAAAGCCTTTTCCAAACCATCTGCCCACAACTCTATTAAATATTCTTCATCAGTCTAGAGGTTTTTTCTTCCTTCCTGGGGGACACTGACATAATGCACTTCCAAAGTAAAAGGTGACACCTGATGTGAAAGCAATGAAGATTATTAGTGTGTCTAACTTCAAATAGTKTCCAATCTTTCAGTGATTATGGATGCTTCCCATCAAAACTGTCCAAGATGCTGTAATTTTTATATGGGTTTCTGCAGAAAGATAAACCTTGGAAGTTGCTGGACTGTAAAATAGTGGTACACTATAACCCTGGCAAACCTTTAAGAGATCAATCTTGGCAGCCACTGGACTGTACAACATTAACACACTCTGACACCTTTGGATGTCTGAAACTCCAGAGAAGGATCCAAGAGGTTGTTTTCTCATGTAACAGAATAAGGAAGGCAGTGTTACCTCAAAAATGCACCTGGTTTAAGTTCATTCACAACTMTCCTGTGTAAGTGCTTCTATCTTTAGTGAGCTCTTTCTAGAAAGGCAACAATGGAAATTACTTAGTTGGTTTATGTTGGYTTATACACTGTAATGATAACTGAAACAAAGTCTGGCAATTCCAGTTCTCAGAASAATGGCTTATGTCTAAAATATAAGCTACAAAAACAGTCAATAATTTTAATGACAATGTAAAATTGTTAGTAATTTTGCAGGTTTAAAAAGTTTATTCTTAAAAACCTTTCCAGAAATGCAATCTCTAACTCACTTATCTGAGAGACTCTACCTACTAGGAACCTCTCTCTAAGAGCTGGGTAACTAGACTCAGATTTCTCTGTCCCAGCTGCAGGAGCAGCTACCTGAATTTTCTTTGTACGGCTTCACAGAGGTCTGATGCAGCAGCATTTGCTTGACCTCCATACTTCCTTCTYACAAATTCCTACGTAGCATTTTCCTCTGTTCTGTTGCAGCACATTTGTCTGCACTCTGAATCTGCGTCCTCATCTTCATGCTTGTCTGCCCCTCCTCTGCATCCCTCCTGGTCCCTACATTAGTCTCACTCAATTTGCTGTCCTGTTTCCAAATGCATTTTCCCTCCCCACTGCTCCCGCTGTTTCTGACATGTCCATATTCCCCTGTCCCCTGCTCGGCCCTCACAGAGTAGCTAACAGACCATTAGTTTCTCTGGTGGCATCCTGTCTTCTGCTCAATTGCAAATAACAAGGAGTGGCATCCATCTTCACTGCTTTACCCTCACTCTCTTCCAGAAACCTTAAATGGATCTGGCAACCAATCTTCTGAGATCAGGTTTGGCCTGGTCACGGTTTTGACAATGGGAGGTGGAAAGCATTTTACTTACAAATCAAGTTTCACAGGTTTTTAAATGAAAAATTAATAATAAGTGTGACATAYGCTAAAATTTACTAGTAATATATTGATAAAACCCCTCTAACTAGTCTTTCCTGTGATTTGAACAGCAGGAAGGCTGGTKGTGCTGCTCACAGAGGTCCTTCAGAGCAGCTGCAGAGGTGTGAGCTCAGGGCAGATTTGAGAATGGGGCTTTTCTTTTGGTACTGGTCAGACTGTGCTCCAGTGAAAACCTTACAAAATGTTAGCATCATTTACTGAGCCTCAGCCCTAAATAAGTGAACCTTGCTTGCTTCACTGGCTTTCACCTCTCCATGGAAAGTTGTTCTGTGCTTTGGAACAATTCTGCCATTTTTGTGACATCTGTCTGTAAAAAACTAGAAGTGATGGCAACTTCATTATGGTATCTCTAGCTGCACCCTGTAGAAAACTAATCATGATCAAAAACTAAATCCTGGACCTAATAAAATACTTTGCCTTCTATGACTTCAGAAGCTATATTTTATTTCTAAAGCTAATCTACCCTTAATGGATGGGGAGGGAGGACAATAGACCATGTAATCCCAGCGCAGGCTGGGAATCTCAGGCATGGTGGGTTTTGACAGTTTTGAATAGCAATTCATCACTTAACAGACAAATAGAGGCTACAGTCTCTTTGCAGCAGCTCTTTTTCAACACCAAGATGACATCCATCTCTCTGCAAAGGAATGTACGATGTCATCCTCAGAGAGGAACAGATTTCAAACACTACTGGGCTTGAGTTGGTTGTTTGCAAGGTCGTTTGAGTGTCTTTTTTTTTTTCAAGAAACTGGTTCTCCAATGGTGAGGTGATATTTTTGTCACCCAAAGTTTTCAGCAAGTGCATACCAAAGTACTATACCTAAATAGTGAATAACAGCAAACAGAGGATCACAGMCATGTAGCTACATGTCACAGGGAAAACAAGAACTTATACTGGCATATGCAAAACTCCATCTGAAAGCAGAACTGATGCAATGTGTACATCCTCTATTGTTATTTTCTTTGATGAATGTTTTGACAATAGGGGAAAATATTTGTRATGATTTGTCTAAGGCAAACTGCATTATATATATACATAATACAGTGACTTTGCTGSTGAGTTCTTAAGAGGGTGGGATGCAATACAACAAGTATACTTTCAAGCTGATTGTACACTTTGACTCAGTATAGTTCATCAAAACATTTTGACTCAGTATAGGTCATCAAAATAGTTGAGTTGTGTTAGGACTTGATTGTAAAATATATTGTACATGTYACAATCAATACTGTGTACTCATAAAGAAAGATCAAAACAAATGAAAATCTAAATGTTAGATTTTCTTAACTATTTCTTTCTTTTACTACACAGWACTTTTCTTCATCATGGTGACCTTGTTAGAAGTCTGACAGATCATTAGGRACCATGCTTTCCCATGATATTATGTAAGATACTTTCCTCTCAGGGGTCTACAGAGCTTTCTTTTCACTTACATTTGCAAAAAGAACTGTGTGATTATGCATCTAGGTATTTCCTTCATTATTTATTATCATGAGCATGTGTTCTTTGAATAAATTTGAGAAGTCATTTGGATTGATGGATATGAAAATTTAATCCATCAGGGACTGGATTTAGCAAAATTTCAATATTAACAATTAACCAATAGACCTGCTTGTTACRAACAATTTCCCTGGAAACAGTATATCATAATCAAAAAGTAGTCTAACAAGCCAAGAACTCTTTCCTAGTAAACCATTTCCTGCTGTATTTTTTGATATTTATTCTGATAAAGAGGAATATAGTAATTGTTTAATTGTTTCCTGTTGATATGTCCAATTCAGTAGCTCTCAGTCATCAGTCACCCTGTGGCCCTGCAGCAGTAATTTGGCAGTTCCATAGATTTTTAAGCCATCAGGGACCATTAGATCATCTTGTCTGATCTTTCTGCATAAAGCAGGTCAGAGAATTTCATCTAGTTATCTCCTGTATTGAGTGGAGCACTGGCTATGTAACCAAAGCTCATACTTATGTCACAAAGTTTACCTTTTTGTTGTTTTTAAATGGGGARCATTACCTTCTCTTTCATTCCTAAGATGTGCACACCCATTAATGTTTCYGAAGACTCTAAGATACTGGGATTTAATGTGCTGTACACGTGAACAGTAGAAATATTTCCAGTGATGACCTAACCAGGATTTTTTAATCAATATGATGAATTGGATAGTAGGACAAATTAATCTGTAGTGTCTCCAGCAGGAAGAAGCTTTGCCAATTCAATTCAAGATTTTTTTATTATAATATTTGCTGATAATTTGGAGAAGGAAAGACATACAGTGCAAAAATGACATTTTAAAAAATGCAAAAAGAAAAATGTCAAACAGAAAATAACTTTAAATATTCAATGTCATAAAATTTAATTTATGAAATTTTCCTTGGATTTCAGATCAAAAATTCACAGAGATTATAATTCATTAGCCCATATATGTGTTATTAATTATTTGTTAGGCATTTCCATAAGCATGTGATAATTTTAGTGGTGAGAATGTAAACCTGAGATTCTTTTACTCTAAGATCACTGGGACAAAATAGTGGTGCCTGCTCTGCTCACTGTGTGAGCCAAAGAGTCTCCCTCTGAATTTAAGCAAGAGGTATTGYCCAGCCTGCCTGAGATTGCAAAGTGCCTCCCAGTTCCATGCCTGCTCYTCTGCCTTTGCATCAGACAAAAGTAGTTTATGCACAAAGAGATGGAGCCCTCTCTGAACATCTGCAATGACAGGAGTAGGTAGTCCACAAGAYTTGTGACTTCAGTGAATGTGATTTTAGTATGGCTAACCAGGCTTTCTATCAGTTGGGAAACCTACCTGAAAAAAASCATAGCTTTAGAAAAGTACTTATGTTCACTGTTTTATATTTGCCTTTTAAGCATCATTGTCCTTCAATTTTCYACACTGAGCAGTATTATTCTTGCTGCTCTGAGTCTTCTCTGGATCTTTCTTGAAGAAGTTCCTATTCAAACAGCTTTTGTGAACTTTCTTGATGGTCAGAATTTCAATTAACAACAAATCTCCTTTAGAAGAGGATGTAGTCAAGGCCATTTTGGTTTATTATGTATACTGTCTATTTATATTTACCTACAGTCTGTGTATATTTAGTCTACTTAAAACACACACACAGATGTATTTGCTGAACAAACAGTAGCTTCTATTCCAAAGTTACATTTACAGAGAGCAGAGTGAAACTTTTAAGGTTGGCAGTACTTAACACGGAGTGAACTACTATGTAAGAGACACTGAAACGGGTTTTAATGTTTTAAAACCCTGCCACATGCAAAGATTATTTTAAAAAAATTAAAGTAATAAATTAAAGATACTAAGACTTCAGGCTTGTTTTACCTCAGAACAGCTAATATGGCAATATGTCATTGTTTAAGYCCAGCTGGCAACTAAGCACTACACGGACACTCAGTCCTACCCTATACCCCCACCACASTGAAATGGGGAAGAGAATCAAGGCAAAATTTCCAGGTTGAGATAATTTTATAAATTTAATAATTGAAAAAAACTAAAATATTTTATARGTTTAATAATTGAAAAAAGTAAAATATAACAATAATAATAGTAAAAATAGTAAAAACACTGATGCACAATATGATTGCTCACCATCTGCTGGCTGATGCCAGACCAATGTCTCTGACACCCAATCAGCCCCCCTCCCAGATAATTTCCCTAGTTTTTATACTGAGCATGCTGTACTATGTTGTGGAATATCCCTTTGGGCAGCTCAGCTCACCTGTCCAAGCTATGCTCCCTCCCAGGTTTTTTGTGCTCTTCCTCACTGTCTGAGCATGAGGCACAAAAATGTCCTTGACTTACAATAGACACTTCTTAGGAACAACCAAAACATCAGTGTGTTATCAACATTGTTCTCATACTGAATCCAAATCATAGCACTGTACCAGAAACAGATAAGAAATTAACTCTGTCTCAGGCAAAGACAGGACACAATAAAAACAAATACTCTAAAATTTTAAAAATTAAAAGGAAGTTGGTTCAATCAATTGGAAATTTACAGATTCTGTAATTTAAATTTTTGGGAAGCAGTAAAATAGGTGGCACTTCTTCACGGTCCTGTAGTGTCTGCTTCTCTGAGCAGTTTGACTCTGATATCCACTGCAAGCAGCAATAAGTAGATTATGGTCCTCCAGTTACTGCTCCATTTCTTCCTGGGTATTGAAAAGCTGTGTCCTTTCTTCATCATTCACCATAAAGGTGTGGAAGAGGAGGAGCAGGAGGCGACCAGTAGGGTTATGAGGGCCCAGAAACACACTCCTGTGGGAAGGGAATCCCATGAAGAAGATTGTCAGAACAGGTAAGGAATCTCAATAYGTGAGCCAGAGAGCATCAAGCAAATGTTGGAGATGCCCTCTTTTACATACACAAAAAAAATATGAAGCTGAGGGGAAAGAGTCATTCTAGTTAACTTACAATAGAATAATAATACATTTTTTCTTTTTTTTTCTTTTTTTTTTCTTTTTTTTTTAGTTACTGTTTTGGAAAGGAATGTGGATAGCACCATCACTACCATGCCTTCAAAAATGCAACTGGATTTAGCATATGTGACAAGTAATCTGAAAGGTGCTGTTATTCTTGTTGTAGGATTTGTAATTRCACCCATATACATAAAAACCATTTGTGTCTTTAAAAAAAAAATACATTAAAAGATTTCAGCAAAAACCAGCATAGATACTCACTTAGAAATAGCAGAATGGAAAGAAAAGAAATTACTAGTTTAGGATCCTTGCAAATCTTGAAGTTTCCTGGCATGCAAAACTCCTACATTTTTCTTGCCAAGAACAAGAAAATACATATTTCATCACAATGGCCTTAACTTTGACCGGTGCATTGTGGCTTTTATGTATTATTTGTRTTATATTGATTTAGAGTAGAATTCATCTTCACTACATTTAGTCATTTAAAGTTAAGTGTTTCATCTAAGCTATTTGTCCAGGTTCCCCTTATAGTAAATGGAGAAAGATAAGTTCCCCCAAATGGCAATTCATCCCATTTTAAGATAGGTGTCTGAGATAGACTGGATGAATTGCTCTCCACTGCAGTCTCTCTCCATTGCTCTAGAGAAGTGCAAGTGACTAGCCTAGGCTAAGCACCCAACTTTCAGATGGCTAAAAATTAGTCAAAATCAATCCCTCCCACGTATCTTCTTTCAAGGGATGTACTTAACTAAGAAATATCTCCTAGTCAATTTGCCATGTGTTATGTTGCTAAAATCTGATAACTGATATTTCTTTGGAATCATATACCTTAATGAGCATCCATAAAATCAAGTAATAGTAAAATTACATATGAGCAAGTGGTTGACCAATACATGACATTAATGTGCAYATGAATCATTCTCACATTCTCCTTCAAAGAAGGGCATTCATTTAGACTTCTGCTAGAAAACAAAGCTAGGGTTTTTTTTGAAGCACCAGTTACRATTTCATTTTTAAATATTTCAGAACTGCAAGAACTAAGTACTCCTGAAAAATCAGGCTGGTAATTTTATTTTAGGGTCAAAGTAGGGGAGGAGTTGCAGTATGTTTTTTTTTTCTATTTAACAGGAATTGTATGTTCAGATGTTATTATGTGCAAGTATGAGATGTGTAGTACCCATAGCTATTAATTTCTTTGAATGTCTGGGTTTGGAAATGATGCAATAGATATCAACCCTATTGTCTCTTAGCAACCTCAATTAGTGCTTGAAACAAAGGAGGGTTTGCAAGCTTTGACTTTTTCCCATGTGTTCACAAAATCTTGTTTGTGTGTGAGCACATTAGTGAATTAAAGCACTACTAACAGTTCTTAAAATGGGGGAGACAGGTCATCAGCTTCATAAATTATGAGAACAAGCATTGCAGGGCAAGCAAGAATGGCCCTTGTGGAGACCTGCCTCTTTCCCTGTGCACCTGACAAGATATGCACATCCCTGGGTGGCTGAGTTAGCCATGCATGCCTGCATATCACAGCATGCTTTCCTTCCAAATGCTGGTAGGAAGGGCTAAAAAGTCACTGCAAATTAAGTGTCACACCTGGCAGCAGTGTAGGCAGCAAGTTGCTACCAGACCTCCTATTTCTTTTCTGTCAACAAATTGCCCTCTGACCTGGAAGGATATGTCTAGAGTGAGAAATTATTTGCCCTAGATCCAAACTGGTTCTATGTCCTGCTCAATTAAAAGCAGGCTTGAAAGGATTTAAATGCATTTAGCTCAGTGGATGCACCAGTTTCATTAGCCAACTGCTCCAGAAATAGCAATATTTTCAATGCCTAGTCCTATGGATGTGTCTTATGGAAGTACAAGGTTCCTACTGATAGATAGGAAGATTTCACCAATAAAAAAATTATTTTGGTTTCTTATTTTCTCTCACTAATTATAGCTATATCCTCTGACCATATTTTGTGAAATATCTCTTCCATCTCTAAAGTTTGGCACTTGCATATTCAAAAATAAATCACATTCTTGCTTCACAAGAGCTCGGTATGAATAAATTTGCATTCAGAATAAGTTGGTGGGGACAGAAGAGTGAGTCTGGCATTGTAATGACAGAGCTGTATGACTTATWTTCATTTTGTGACACTTCATGTTGCTAGAATCACATCAAGCCCTGACACCACTCAGTTTGCAACAACCATGAAAGACTACGTAGACTCCCCCTAATGCCTTGCCATGCCTTGCCATTCCTTGGCTCGCCATTTCCTTCCCATTCCTTCTGCTGTACTAACACTTTTAAAGAAAAATCTAGGGGGAACCTGTGTTCATCTCTCTATGAGTGATCTTGGACATCCAGCACCTTTTTCAAGCCTTGCATCTCTGCTGCAGCACCCCTGGCAGAGCAAACAAGCAGAAGCTGCATCCAAGGTGCATATCCAGAAAGCTCCCTGCCTCATTTATGTTGCCTGTTACCATTTACATCTTTTAATTCAAAAGACAGAAGCACTTTTTATCCAGTAACAACAAACTGACTTAGGATTTTTTTTTTCTAGAAGCATGAGAGAAAACTCCTTTGAGAGCAAAAACCTAAAGCTGACCATTACTTGGTCTGAAACCACAGTAAAGACTGCAATTCTAATAAATGAAGATTCAAAAATCCTTGGATTGATTGCATATTCAAATTTTGATACTCACAGTTTAATTCCTACAGGGAACTGGTAGGAAATAGGAATTTTTAAAATCCCTAAAAATAAATTAGTCCTTCAACTAGCCTATATTTATCATTAGCGTACTGAAAAGAGCAAAATAATGATAAACTGATAGAGGAATATGTTTCTGTGTTGTTTTTTATACTTTTTTTTCTTTGAATGAATACAGCAAATATACAGCTATAACATTTCAGCAGAAATACATGATGGCTGTAGGTATAAACAGAGAGGTAGATGGTCACACACTGATTGTCAGAAGGACCAAGCACAAGAATTTCCAYGGAGAAGAGTGGAAAAATTTTCCAAAAGTGCTACAGCCATGACAAAAGGAAACTTTTAAGATCCAGCTCTTATAATATATATGTCTTAGAAATTCAGCTTTTTTTAGTGTGACCYACTTGTGTTTATCTGGTGTGCTGCAAACTCTTCTCCATGTTTTACCTTCTCAAGGCATGACTTTAGTCGTGGCTTGGTTGGCGAGAGGTGTCTACAGGCACTGACGTGCTGCTGGTGGGACTGCAAGGCTGGGCAYGACATTGGCAACGCAAGGGACACGTGGACAGTGTAATTCCCCTCAGGCTGTGCAGACCCCAGCTGTGCTGAGGCTAAGGGCTCTCAAAGCCCAGCAGACAGACAGACAGACCATGGGGCAGACACACATGGTCACTCACCCACAGGTTCAGTCCCTACACATCCACAGGAAACAGAG
This sequence comes from Cardinalis cardinalis, assembly GCA_014549065.1. Classification (NCBI taxonomy): domain Eukaryota; kingdom Metazoa; phylum Chordata; class Aves; order Passeriformes; family Cardinalidae; genus Cardinalis; species Cardinalis cardinalis. Next base: position 2,473,279 of record JACDOX010000025.1, read on the forward strand.
GGCCTCAGTAACCTGCCTGGTGAGGGAGAAGGAGGTGAGAAGCCTCAAGCCTTGTGTGATCCCCGCTGTCATTTGTACACAGGCTGCTGTGACAGAGGACTGGTGTAGCATACCATGAACTCTCCTGCWGTGGTCAATCCCCAAGCCCTCAGCCSTGGAAACGTTAACTACTTACCCCAGAGTCATCCCTCCCAAAGGGAAAAACAGTCTCCCCCATGGACTTGGTGTCACAACTTCCTCAGGTTTCTCCTTCCCTTGTCACTGGTTTGGCATCCCTGGTGCCCACCCCCCTTCCCCTGGAGGCCAGGCCCCTCTGCCCAGCCCTCAGCTCTGCCCCCCACCCCTTCCCCTTTATAAGCTGCCTGCTGGAAGTGGTTTTCATCTCTTTCTCTGGGTTTGTYCTTTGGAGACCCTGGAGTAAAACCTTGCAAAAGAGCTTTTCTTGCCTCTATCACTGAGCCAGTTGTGGTGAGTGTTGAGTGGAGGTTTGACTGCATTGCCTGAATGTTAACTCAACTTGCTTTTTGACAGGAGAGGCTTGCTGGGGACAAGAGACAGGCAGCAGCACCTACCACTTTAACACCCACATTTTTTGACTGGGAACAGGGTGGCATTTGCCAGTGGGCTCTGCCCACTCCAGCAGCCCCTGTCTGACGCCTGTGTGTGTCCAGTCTGTGTCTCTGACAGCTCTGGCTATTTGCCAGTGTTTCCAGGAGCTTTGAGCCTGGAAATCTGGGATGGTACCACCCAAAGCAAGAAGGTGGTAGAGCTTGTAGTTCCCATGCTGAACAAAAACACTGGATTGAGGTTGGGGAGGACAGACCCGAACCTTRTGGCAGGGCACACGTGGATATCGACCTGGAAACCTCTGCCTATGGAATATGATATTCRGTCCTGAGGATTGATAACAAGCAGGGAGAAGAAGGACAAGGGGGCATTAAAGGGAAGGAATTTTAACCAGTAGGCCCTTTAACAATACACATAGGCCTTTTAAGACCTTGTAACTCTCCAAAATCAGCAGCAGCTGGGTAAGAACTTTCCTGTTGGAGTCCAAAGATTTAAGTGCTGTGAAATTTTAAGTAGTCTGTAGTTATTTTGGTGGTTTCCTTTATTGTTTCTTTCCTTTGGTAAATATGAATAACTTTTTAGAAAGCTGAAGAAAATAATTCAGCATTTGAARGCAGATGCCTGTGATGACCTAACAGACTTTTTCTTTTCCTTTTTGTTTTCATCACTAAATACTTCTGTGGTTCTGTCAACGTTTCAAATAAGATTTCCAAGCACCAGTGAAATAGTTTCATGTTAGGGGGTTATTTTTATAATTCAGTGCATCCAAACTTCATGAAAAATATGCAAATCRCCTTCATTATAACCATATCTTGTAGCAACATGCAGCATACGTAGTGCCAAAAATGAATGCATTCATGGCATCTTTTGGGTCCTAAGATCCAATTATGTCTTTTGTTGTTCCTTTTTGGCTTTCTATGTCAGCTGCATGCTCTGTAAAGTTACTGATTACTGACCTGTTGGCAACTTTACAAATCAGCTTTGAAATGCAAGCTGTCAGTAGCTCTTGAGTACCCCAGTCCCAGGTTACCAAGGCCATGAAATGCTGCATTGAATTTTTAATCAGTTTTCCCTCTGCTTCTGCTTAGCTTTTTCCAGGTTAAGGTCAATTTTGAAACCAGCTGAATTCTTTAATAATCACTGTCTTTGCAGTCCTCACTGGGTTCAAAAGGACGAACAATTTTTTCACTGCATTAATATTAATTTTTTTACTGTGGGGGCTTATTACAGGGGCATATTTTCTGTTTAAGTATTCATTGTTAGATCACAAAGTGCACTGCAGTCTAGCCAAAGTATTGCCTCATGAAGATAGGAGTGAACTGCCACTAACCCGAAATTTCACTGGTCCCACTTTTAAAAGGAAGCAAGGCTGCTATTGTAACCCATTTTTCCCTGCAGCCATGCTACTCAGAGCAGAAAGCTTGCCACCTCAGACACATGTCCCTTGGCTCACCTTTCTAAATGTGACAACTGCAGTTTATTTAGTAATTCTACCATCAAGCTTTGATCTCTGTTTTAAAAAGTTGCAGCTCTTTGTCCAAGTAGGCAAGACCAGAAGTCGTCTTTAATTAGAGTGCTAGAAATTAGGAGTGAAACATGAAACAAAACAGTCTGTATTTTCTCTTCAGTTTATCCACAGAAGAATTTATAGTTTAAGAATTTGATTTAATGAGTAGGTGTTTATTTGATTGCAGTAGTGAATAATCCATTAATGCTTTATTTTCAAGGATCCTAGTGATGCTAGATTCTATGAGATCACCTTGCAGCAATGTTTATTTAAAAGTTCCTGTGCTATGATGACACACCTGATCAGATAGCTAGCACTCTTTTTTCACCATAGCTTCTTGCATGCTTTTACAGAATCTCATAACAGTGTGATTTTTTTCACCCTGGAGCGAAAAGACACTTATAGTTACCCTTTACTACCAAGGAAAGCAGGTCAATAAGAGGTACCACAAAATGTGGTATCATTTCTGATTCAACAGTCAATAGCATATGATAAAAAGATGTTGGTATTTAGTCAGTTCTAGAGCCTCTCTGTTCTCTATGAGGTTGCATTTAAAATGACTGGGATTTCTGGGCAGTGATAGCAGTGCCACTCTAAGTGAATTCCTGCCGTTGTTTTAAAACCTGTTTGCCCCCATACCTCTAGGAATCCTGAAGCAGTTGTTGACAATAATTGCTCAGGGATAATCCAGGACATTTGAAGTCGGAGTCCACTGAAGTTGGATTTACTCATGTCTGTGAGCAATGCCTTATACTGAATAAGTAGAGGTGCCTTATAATAAGATTTGAGGAAGATGGTACACTCAAAAAAAAAAAAAAGGAAAATCACAAAAATGGGGAAAGAACTTACTGATTATGCACATTTCATATTGAAAAGTAGATGAGGATTCATTAATAACCTTCAAATACAACACCTGAAGAATCAACCACAAAGTTAAGCAAACAGTTCTGTTGTTTCCAGGTGGTTTTCTGTAAGGTAGTTCTGGTGTCTCTTTAAGCTGTAGTCAAARTTCTCCTGTGTCTGGGGTTTAATGAGCAGTCCTTCCACACACTATTTCTCATACAAGGTGACATTTTTCTGCTTCCTTTTTATGGATGATGGGCAAGAAAATAATTTGGTCAGTCTCTTCTAACTGATGGAAAAATTATTAGTCATGAGGGAGCTTAATAATAATTGAGAACCTTCTTCTTCTGTCCTTTTCAGTGGAGACTTGTCAATAGTTAACATGTTTTGTGGTAGTAGGATGACCAGTGCATGAAAAGACACACTTGCTGTACTGTTATCAAAAGGTTATTACCTTATGAAGGCAACAGTAAAGACACTTTCTCAGTGGCATTTCCTTACAACATCTTTAAGGAATGTTCTGATTACCTGAAGATGATGTCTTGTWAGCAATAAAAGAAAAAGGAAAAAAAAAGAAGCAAATGAGATGCTTCCTTGAAAAATTTAAGAAAAATTCACATGTTCTATCAAGTTCTTGTATTTTTGTGCTGTGGAAGATCTCTTGCCTTCTGGGAAATTCTTACTGCTGGGCCTGGAGCTGCTCCTGTTCTAGTTTTAACAYTGGAATTTAACCATCTCTGCAGAGAAGACGAAAAACTGAGCAGGTCCGAAACTGTTCAGAGTTTAATGGATGCAGGGGTCCATGCTGTTAAACCTGTCTTAATTTGAAACATTGGAGGTGATAGATTCTTTATAGATTTCCTATGAGCAGGTTGCTATGAATATGTAGTTACTGGTCTCACAGACAAGTTGGGATTTCACTTAGCCACACAGGAGAAAAGCTTTCAATGAGAGCTCAGTATTCTGGTGCTATTTGTAGTTATTTTATTGAGCCTATTTTAGTAAGTACAGTCCAGCACACTTTATTGACATAGTTGAGAACAAGAATGATCTCTCTTTCCTGTGGCTTGGAAAACAGGACAGCATTGGAGAAAGCAATTATTCAAAGATCTTTGAAAGGAAAGAGGAGATAATAATGCCAAAAATAGCACTGATAAAGGACAAAGACTGGATAAACTGAAACTGAACAAGAAGTATAGTAAATAGGCAATTTGAGGCAACTTCATTTTGAGAAATAACTCCTGAATCAAAGACAGCTGCTGATGACCACAAGAGCTACTTGGATAGGTAGCACCCATAATGTGATAGTTGATGAGCAAGCCGCTTCTTCATTCATCATGAAAGATTTTTTAGATTTTAACTTTGTGGTTTTGATCATCACTTCAGGTTGATCGTAGGAGAAATGACAATGGTTTTCATTGATAAGTGACCTGTAARGCTGACTGATACCCCTGGGACTTAAAGTTCAGTACAGCTCACATCACTACCTACATGGTGCATAACTGCATARAGAAAGTTTAAGGGAGAGTAATTATCTTTTCCAAACATGAACTCAGAATCTCTGAGTTCAGAATACAAAAACCAAAAACTGTGAAGAAGGCTTTGCTAACTGTTGCTCTGGCATGCTTTATACCTGGCAATTGTCAGAGTTTTGAGAAAGTCACAGAAGCTAAAGTGTGACATTAGTGTATTGCAAGGGCCATGAAGAGGGTCAGAGGKCTGTTTGCACCTTTCCTATGAAGAGAGGCTAAAAGAGTTAGGTTTGTTCATCCTGGAGAACAAAAGGCTCTGGRGAGACCTCATTGAGATCTTCCAGTACCTAAAGGGGGCTTMTAAGAATGAAGGAGGCACATTTTACCCCAGAATATAGTGATATGATAAGGTGGGATGGTTTTAAASTAAAAGAGGAGTTATTGAGATTAGATGTTTGGAGGAAATTCTTTACTGTGTGGTAAGGCACTGAAAAGTTACCCAGGGAAGTTATGGATGCCTCATCTCTGGAGAAGTTCAAGGCCAGGATGGATGGGGCTTTGAGCAACTTGGTCTAGTGGAAGGTTCCYTGACCATGGGCAGGAGGTAGAATAAGATTATCTGTAAGATCCCCTCCAACCCAAACCATTATAAGATTTTATGATTCTGTGACTAAAATTTCTTATGGGCAGTSAAATACCTCATTATACCGCAACACAATGCCATGCCTCCCTACCATTTGGTATATCTTAAAAAGCAAAACAGCCAGCTTAAATCCCAGTGATCTTCAGACACAACATTTCTAGTCAATGCCTCAAAGATGAACACCATAGGGAACACTAWGTCAGTTTCTTTACAGCCCAGATGGGAAAGGTAACACTGCCACATCCTCTTGCTGTCAACACAACAGAACTCATCAGGGGATGAGCTCTAGAGAAGCAAACATGCAGTAGGAAGTTYTAGGGGTACACTAAATTCTTATTTTACTTCCTGCACACCAAGACCAAATTGGGAACACTTGTTCTTAGYTTAGTAGTGACCAGGGATAAAAAGCAGAGTTTGGGGCATGCCATTGTGTACCACACCCTGCACTCTGGAGTCTGGGTACTGCCAGAAAGGCTCAGACTATTTTTTGTTTCCTGGCCTGTTTTGGTTGTTTTTTTTTTTTTCCCCTGTCATGTATGAAGCAATGAAAAGAGATCACAGGAAAACCCATCTCTTCGTTCATTATGCTTCCTGCTGTTTAGTGTGCAGCTACTCACATGAGGTATGTATTTGCATGCAGCTTTTCCCTTGCTTTGCCTGTGACTAACCAGAGAGAGGAACTCCAAAGAGACTCGTTAAACCTATGAAAGCTGCCACAGTTTGTCACATGTGGCTTTGCACACGCAAGCAGAGCATTGCTTTATTGTAAGCTGCAAGTCTCTCTTTCTGCAACAATAGTATTTCATGTCACTGCTTTTGTCTCAAGAGAAGCTGCTATTAAATGGTAGATGTTAGTTTAATATTAATAATTGTCTTAACTTCATACATCTACRGGTTTTCATCTAGTAAAAGGGAGCTGTTCATTTTTTCTCATGAAAACAACATTCCTCTGAAGGGAATTTAACAGATGTACGGAGGCTGATGGCAGGTGCAGCATAATGAAAGCAAGACACTTTGAACTGTCAGTGGCTCTCTAACTGCTCTTTGTATTACCCTGGCAGAGGTGTGCCTGCTCCAGTTCAAAACAGCTGCTCTCTCACAAGTGTACTCCTGGCTCCCATTCACCACCCTGCAAGGAAAAGCAGGGCTGCACAAGGAGGAAAAATATAGAAAAAAAATCTGGATCAGGTGAAAAACATCTGCCTGAACATCAGTATAGTTTAGAGCAGTCAAGAGAGCCTGTAATGTTTTATATAACTTGCATATTGTCATTTTTAAGGGGGAAGGCTCAGAAAATGAAGATTCATTAAAGCTGTAGCACCGAGTGTCAGGCAAACCTCTTTCATCATCCAGCACACCACCGTGGGGAGTGCTGCTCTTCTGCAGAGTGTGCTCCGTTTTTCTCCAGGTACTATTAAATTGGTGCTAGGGCTTCTGCCACTTTTCTCTTGGAGAAGATATTAATAGGTCTTAGCAGTAAGGGATGTTTCTTTCTAGCTAAACTACAAAAAGTCTTACTCCCATTTTATCTTATTTTAATTATGTTTCTAGTTTGTAAGGCATTAGGAGCATCTCATTGTGTCCTATTTTTGCATTCTTCACCTTTTTGTCATTTGAATAACAAAGTTATATTCAACATTCTCCACTTATTAATCTTTTGACCATTTGATCAATTTTGTGCCTTTCTTTTTTTTCTTCATAATTCCCTTGTCTCTGTCCATATCTTTCCAGATGAAACTCTCAGAACTCTCTGCAATATTAATAAAGAAAGCCTAAGACTGTAGTAAAAAGGTTTCTTAACGTGGTTTTCAGGTAGCCTGTAAATCTCTTGTGGTAAAGTCATAGTGTAAGCTATACAGCTCACSTGAAATTATTAAGTCTTCATACTAAGGTTGCAAGATATGTAATTTTGAGACTGGTGCGGAGGTATTTTCTAATACTATTGATCTTCTAAAACTATTTTTCTAATACTCTTTCTTCGTCTCTTTTTATTTCATTTTTGTTTGTCTTAGTCAATTAGTGGAGCTTTTTCCAAGAGGAATTTATAACCTTCTATACTKTATATAGAAGCCCTTCTGTTCTGCCATGTTCTTTTTTATCCATGTGACTGCACAAGGAATSGAACTACCTTTCCTGAGGCAGACACTGGGGCTTCTGGACTGTAGTGAGAAGGAACAGGGATTGAAAACAAGACTGTAACTACTCTATGCAATTGTGTATGCAATAGTCTAATGTTGTCTGCTTCTAGAAGGCATGGGAGGATGCAATTGCTACTGCATTTTACCATTGATGAAGATTTAAAGAGAAAACAAAATATTCTCAGTGCCCACAGAAGGTTGTCTCAATTCCTGTTGTCAAATATCTTATTTATTAGAACAGGAGAAATGTTAGGGCCACACCATTCCATGTTACCATGGAATCTGTCATTCTCTACAAATACCTGAAAGGAGGTTGTAACAAGGGACAGGTCATGAGGAAATGTTCTCAAGTTGCACCAGGCCAGGTTTCAGTTAGATTGGGGAAAAGGAAAAGGTCATCAGGCACAGGAACAAGCTGCCCAGGCAAGGGGTGGGATTGTTGTATCTGGAAGTGTTCAAAAGGTGCATGGATGTGATGCTTGGGATATGGTTTAGCAGGGAACATGGTAGTGCTGGGTTAACAGTTGGTCTCAGTGATCTTGGAGGTATTTTCCAGCCTTAGAGATTCTAAGATTCTATGAATCTTGGAGGACATACTGTATCTTTACATAATTAATTGAATAAAKGCTGCCAAAACAAATTATACCTGAATTATTAGTATATAATCAGAGATCTGTTTCTCAACTATCTGTTTTCCCATTGTGAGTGTACTGCMTTCCTGTGAGATTTTGACTGAGAAAGGGGCATCTGCCATCTAGCACATTGTTTTTAATCAATACTGATTCTGAATATCTTGCAAAACAGTGGTTTACTCTACTGATTTAATTTTTGAATTGTATGTATTTGGAARTACATATTTTACTGCCTTTCCTATGAAGTAACAGACCATACTACATGGGCTTATTGATATGCTTCATTCAAGAAATGGTGGCCTCAGCTCAATAAAGCACTTAATCATGTGCTTAAAATTAAATATATCCTTGAGTATATGACTGAAAATCCCCCTGCAGAAGGGCTTTGCTGAACAAAGGTGGCTTTAGGCATATGTCTGAGTACTCTGCTGAATGAGTGAGTACCTACTTGTGAGCCCTACTACTCTGTGAATTGAATGGAGTCACTCAACGTGTATAAAATTAAGCATGTTTATGACATGTTTATGATTTTGAAGGATCAATACTTTATATCTGGGASCAGATATTCACATGAGGAGCCCTTTAATAATGAAAGGATTCAGAACAGGTCTTTTTTAAGCAGCAGTTTTTAAAAAAATCWTTACTAAAAAGTGTAAATTGCAAAGTAATGATGTTAGTTCAGTTCCCTAAGGCAAGCTTTACATCATCATGTTTGTGTACAGTAAATAAGCCTACAGAGAAAAAAATAACCCAGACCAATAAATGGATTATAGAAAGAGTTTGGTAATGAAACTTTACACAGCAAGATATTTGCCAGTGAAGGCAAGATGTGTGGCTGAAACACTGTTAAAAATAAAGTTTCTTTAGTCTGTCTAATATTTCATTGGCCTTTGATACATATATTTACMTAAATATGTCTTTTTATGACTCCCTTGAAGAAAGGATTTAGTGTTTGGATGCTGAAGATTCATGTTGGTACTCATCTTAAAAAATCCTTTCTGCAACATAAGGAGAAACTCAGGAAATCAAGTTACCAGCAAAACAATAAGGCAGGTTAGAGTGAGCTGAACATATTTTGTCTTAAAGTGTGAAAAGGCAAACAGCCCTGAAGTTTTAAGCTTCTGTGTTAAAAAACTTGAGGCCCCAACCATACAATGTCTTGTACACATGAAGCCTGAACTAATACAGTGCACCTTTAGATCAATCATCTGCTTTTATCAGCCTTCTCTTCTTTGTCTACTGGCAGAGTGAATTTAAGCTATTCTTGTGTGATACAAAATTCAGAGCATCTAGCAGAGCAGAGGAAATTTAGATAAAACTTCATTTTTACAGACCACTTACATACTGAATGAAGCTGCTCTTATCACCAGGCACATGCTTTGACTCAAATACCTGCACTGTCCTGGTTTGTTTTCTAAGCAGTCAGTGCCCTTCTGTGATGAGCCCTGAGTACCACAAAGAGACAAAGGTGTAGGCTCAAGCAGCTGCTGCATTGGCCAACACGCTGCCCAGCCAGGCTTTTAGGAAACATACACAGACAAGGAAGCAATGCTGCAGACTTCTGAGGTCAAACATTTATCATTACAGGCATCATTTCCTGATATTAGAGGCTCCAAATCATTAGTCTTTTAATACACAATATCAATAGATGTAATGAAAAATGCACAGGATGTAGAGAATCCCCTGAATCTTAATGTACTCTCTGCCATTGGAAGCATAATGCAGTGTCTGTGTCAGCTGAGCTGGAGAAAAATAATGGGTCAAATGGAGAAAATGGAGAGGAAGGCAGCAGCTAAACCTCTGATTCTGGTGTGTGAATGCAAATTGCCTCTGTTCCCTGGGTCAGCACAAGCTGTGCCTCTGGAAATATCCCGAGATGAGTGGGATTTCTGCAGCATGCATGGCTGTTCTGGCTCCTGCACAGTGAGATGTTTCACACTGTGCACAGCAGATGGRAGCTGGGAAGTTCAGCCCAGGCACTGAAGCTTGCATACATACACACACAAAAAAATAAATACATGTATTGTGTGTGTCACCAGGCCCTGGCAGAGCTGCTCTGGGAGCCCCGCACTGGGCTGTATCTGGGTGCAGTGCACTCCATCCTTGCATGACCCTGGCAAATCACATGAGCAGGGTTGCTCTACCAGCACATGGATGCTCATAGATAAGTGATACTAAACCTTCAGGACCATTGCTGAGCCCTTTCTTTGCAGATTCTCCAGCAGACCAAACCCATCTTTTCCCAGGGTGTGGATATTGTGATTTTGCTGAGTTTAAAAGYAACTTTCTAAGGATCTACAATCATTGAAAGTAAGCAGAAAATTTATCTGATTTAAAAAAATTAGTTGCCTTTTTAAATTGTAGCAGCAGATGTAGCTGTGAATAACAACAGACTGATGAAATCCCGTAGTACCCCTTGTTCTGCTTCAATTTTTTCTCTGCTTTGAGTTCTCAGAGGATATGCAGAAGGTCTTCAAGTGAGATGGGGATCCTCCTCCTGTGTAAGGTTTTCTGAATCACAAATCCATCAAACTCAAAGAGACAGCAATAACACCATATTAGTTTCTCCATCCTATTGAGCTTTYATATTGCCCAGTCCAGAGGCTTGGGAAAGCTGTTTTTTGCTCAGCATAAGGCAGCCTCGCCTAAAGCCAGCCAACTAAAGCCTCAGCTAAAGCCAGTCTAACCTCTCTCCATTATTCATGATCAAGAACAATTTATCCYTGACCGGTTTTAATTGCTAGGTGCACTTTGAATTTTTTTTAAAAAAATCTACCAATTCTGTTGTGCAGTATTGCTGCAGTGATTTCCATTTAGGAGAAAATAAAATGCTGAATTAAATTTCATTTATTACCTTTATCTCCTCCACTCCTTTCTCCATTTCTGTTTGTTTGCTCAAGTGTTGAATATGTCTATATTTTTTAATGTAAATGTACTTTTACAAGTTTTTACATGCAACGTTTAAACTGTACAGCATTGGTGTGGGAGATAAATAACTTGGTTTTGATTGTACATGGCTGTGTATACATGAGGACATTTCWTGATGCGGTGATTTCATTAGTTCAGTCAGAATCTCTAGACCAACAGTAACCCTGATGACAAAAAMACTATGTTAAATTTCATTGAGAGGCTGGTTTCTGGAAAGATAGCCATGAAAGAACAGACAAAAAGTGCTTTTTGAACTGATCCCTTCAAAAGATTTTCTACCCAGATGCCCATGAGAATCTGAAATATACTGACACATATGGGTTTTCTTCAGCTCTTGCTTCTCTACAAGGCTAGTGTGAGAAATGTAGTTCCAGGGAAAGCCTTAAATATTTCTATTTCTCACTGCAAGAAGCATTACTACCAATCCATCACACAAGCTGAGATTTCCAAACTCATTTCTAGCCCAATTTAGCAGACATACARGTTTGGATAATTAGGGCAAGTTCTTTGTTCTTTTCTGAACAAAACTGTAGCTCCCTGAGCATCTCCCTTGCCACAGAAGTTACCTCAACTTTGTTCCTAGGMAGGAAGCTGCATCCCAGCATTCAAGTGCTGCTCTCAGGTTTTTGAAGCCTAATGGAGCTTTAGGCCTTTGAGGGGAGGATGAGGAGGATTTGAAGGAGAAGGTCAGAGACTGCTAAATTAAGGCTTTTCATTTTGTTCTTGAGAAATGAAGAGTGAGATGCAGCACTAGAAGCCAATTCACCGTTCAAGAGGCCAGAAGCATCCCCTGGAGATGTTTCTCCGACACTTCACTCACCACAGAAAGAGCCCAAGGTAACAAGGCTCCTGTTTGGGTGCCTGAAATAAGTGCTTAAAATTAGGTAGACTGATCTCTCCTTCACAAATCCCCTGTTTTGCTCTTTGGTAGAGCTTGCACAGGGCAGTTCATTAACACAATATTGATGTTCTGTGACAAGTGAATAGGCCAATAAGTGCAGTGCTTGCTGTAAATTATTTCACCCATTTGATACTTGTTTTTTCCTCAATTCTCTTAATGGTGCAGTGTGTTTTCCTATCCCAGTGACATTCAGTTGCATGTATTGTTAATTTTGGCTTTGTAGCTTGGATTTAGATTACAGCTTGTTTGTCCCCAAAGTGGTATCAGTTGCCTGAAATCTTTGACTCCTTAGTGTTGTGTGGCTTGCAGAAATGTCAGCTGGTCCAAGGGAGCGGTTTTAAAAGAAGCAGAGCTGATCTGACATTCTTCAAAGGAAAGCCTGGGAGACTCATCTCTGCACCTGGGTTTGCTACATACACTGAGCAATGGGAAGAGAGCTATGAATGCTGTCACTCGAGCAGTGAAGAGGGACAGGCAGCCATGTCAAAAATGACAACGTTTCTTTTACTAGTCTTGCAAAAGATGTCTGCAGTGATGTGACTGCAGATGACATCAAACAACATAAGTGGCTGGTTTCTGCAGTAGATTGAAATTCATCCAGTTCCCTGTGTTCACTGTGATGACTTTCAATGCTAATTCTCAGTGAGTGAGGCATGAAATATATTCACAGGCTATAAACAGTTAGGATACTTTTAAGTTATTTGAGGTACCTGTAATGTAAACATCTGTGCCTCTTGCTTTTGTGCATTTTTTCCTGCATTTAAATTATGTAGTCAAAGAAACACTGGAAAAGGGGAGAACAAGTTTGCTGATCTAGTTCTTTTTCCTTTTTGAAAGGAGAGAGTGCCTCATTGTCTGAGTGGAGGGAAACATAAGATAGAAGCACACTTTCATCTTCACCAATAAGGAAGAGATCAGCTGAATTGATGCAAGTGAGGTGTTTTTGAAAGTGATCCCCAAAGCTTGCTGTGTTCACTAAGTAAAATTGTAGGTTGCTTAAACTTGTATTTGGAAATCTAAAAAATGTGAGATGGTATAAAAGATCAAAAAGTTTTATCTTGAGTTTTACTGCATAACTGTAATGGTCTTTGAAAATGAAGCTAAAGCCAGCATTCAGCACTGACAGTGTCCTGCRCCTCCAGCAGCTTGTGTGCTTCACTGTATTTTAAGAGGATGCTTCTCAGTCCTGACTTCAGATGACACTGTRCTTTTCTTAGGGTTACCTGGAGGAGAGAGGCTGCAGGGAGAAAGGAGGGAGAAACCTCCTGTGCCAGTGCAGCAGGTCACAGGAATGTGCTGACAGAAACTGCTCCCTGGCATCTGTAGAACTGGGAGGACAGTCTGTCAGTACATCAAATCTAATCCAAGGCAGGTGGGGTTACAGTTGTATAAATAAGAAAGCAAGCTCTGGTTCAGTATAAACTGATACTAAACCTTTTTTTTAAATAGCAAAAAACTTCTTTCTTTTTCATGCATTACAATCCGCATCTGCATTTTCTATTAGCTCCTCTGCTACATACTCTGCTTTTACAGTCAGCTAAGAAGAAAGAGAGACATATTCCTGTCATGAATTTTGGATTTCAGTCTAATGGCGTTTTCACATAAAAGGCATATGTAGCTTCAGCAGCAAGGGGCTGGCACTTCTCCCTTTTGCAGGGGGAAGATCTAGAGAGTAATGTGCAGCCTCTCTTCCTGACCGCTTACCTTGGATTCTGGGTTTTGTACAATGGAATAGCTTTTAGCGGATAGGGTGAGAATACCTTCACCCTGAAATAGATTACCAGATGAGAAAAAATAATTTAAATAAAGAGAAGTAAGCCCAGGACTCTTGCAATCTGGGTGTGCATCCTCACCACTGAGCAGCTTGAGTCACGAGCTGTGGTGGATCTCCCTGGAGCCACCCCAGAGGTTTGCACAGCCAGAGGTTTGCCCTGTCCTGCCACCAGAAGCTTCTGCTGGAGTGGCATGTCAGCTCCTTGGCTTCTTCATAATCTCTTAGGCTGCTGGCATTTCACCTTGTGCCCTGGGCTGAGACCTACAGCAGCCAAGCAGCAAACAGCCAGCTGGCTCCCCCAGGCTTTGGTTGAAGGCACCCAAAGGAGCTGCCGAGGCTGGTGAAGCAGAGTTGGAATGCTGAACCAGCCAGTGGTGTTGGGCTCCTGCGCTGTAGTAGTAGTAGTAGTAGTAGTAGTAGTAGTAGTAGTCTAGCATGGGGTGTGGGTTGAGAGGTTGCTGAGAGGGCTTCAACAAAACCTGCTGGATGAAGCCTCTCAGGGAAGAGCCTCAAGTTGGTTGTTTCTGGATCCTCCCTGGCTGCAAGCATGTAAGAGTTGTTTTTCTCCATCAAGGCTGAGACACTTCTGGGTGTAGAAGGAATTAGAAATACAGATACTTGTGTGTGAATTMGTCTCATCTACCTTTAGGTATTTGTCCCGTGAGTGTTTATATACAAGCTGGTTACATCAGGATCCCATTGATAAAAAATAGGCCTTGTTGGGATGTGATTCATCAGGCTGATGTTTTCAGCATCTTAGGAGTCTCCTCTGTACTAGTATGTTTATTTGCCWTACCTAATTATTGTAGTCTTCTGATAAAGGTGCAATAAGAACACTGTCCTTCCTTTTTAAAAATTAATTTCTCCAGATATCTGTTTCATAAAAGAGTGTAGTAAAGAGGCAAAAAGATTTAATGTTTCTCTCTTTTGAAATGCCAGGAAATAAAGAAGGGAAGTAGAGCTGAATTTAGATGGATCCATAGGGTCCATATATTTGTGACCTGACACAGGATCCATTTGATCATTAATAACTCTTCAACATTCAATAAAGTAGAATAAAGGCCTCTATTTTATTAAATATTAATTAACCTTTTAATATTTTTAGGGAAGACTACAGGAGTAAAGCACTGATGGAGGGAGATAACTGAAGGGATAACAGTAAATGAGACACAATTTCCCCGATTTCTAGCAAAAGCTCTCTTGGCTTTATGCTACCACTTTATCTAATTATATCTGATTTTTTTTTTACAACAAAACATGTAGAGAAAGAAAAAGAGAAGAAAGCACAAACAGCTTGCTCTTTGGAAAAAAAATTGTCATTGAAAGCAATTTTTCCCCCTCTTTGTTTACTGATGAAGGTGAAGCAGTAACTCAACATGCAGGTACAGACGTGATAATTTTCTTGTCAGTTAGGTGGTGGAAAAATCATTCTTAATGATAATTGTTGTATTAAGGGGTTTTTTTCTTATTTTTTTTTTAACATGAAGGCAGCTGACTATTCTTTTTCAACAGTGCACTCTACTGTTATTTATTCCTGGCCTTTATCACCCTACAYGTATTTTTTCACCCATCAGAGTCAGAGAGGGATATATTGTGTTTTATCATTCAGCATAAAGGCTATCTGTGGTCCCGAGTCTGGTCTTCACTACCCATTTGGCAATGCTATTCACAGTTGTTAAGGGTATGCAGATAGAAAAGGTACCTATGATTTGGTTTAATTCAACCCTTACTTTCCTTTAGATGGCTATTTCTCAAATACAGTAGATCATAATCTTAATCAGTGATTTTATAGTATCTTTAGCACATCTGTTGAACTTGTATACATAATGCATTTAAGKGATTTAATAATGTATTTTAAGCATTCAAAATAAAAGTTAAGGGGAGTTACTTCTTTGGAAAGATGGTGGTAATTTAGTTCAACTGGCTAGAGGTAAAATAAATTTTGTTTGTTTGTTTGTTTGCAGTGATGGGATGGTATGCAGTTGACATAAATGGRAATAATGCAAATTAATTTGTTTTGAAAACCTTCACCCTGAAAACTCAGATGATGCAGCAGCAATGGAATGAGGAATCAAGTAACCATCCCACTTGAGAACACAGTGAAATGACAGGAGAGCAGGTAAAGATTGCAGATGCCATAAGCAGTAAAAGCTRTACTTCCTAAGGAGAACATGCAAGTACAACAGAGGTGAGTTTTTCTTCACTTCTAATTAAACAAACACAATAAAATAGAAAGGAACATTGTCATATATCAGTGCCTGCAGGAGGCAGTTGTGAACAGGATCCTGGCCTCCTGGCTTGGCTTCTTTCCATGACTCTGATGAGTAAAGCCCATGCCCATGAAGAATTCAAGTCCCAAAAAAGATTTCTTAGCCAAAGATCTGCAAAGGACAGGACATTAGCAAGGGAGATGCCATGAGTGACAACTTGTCACGAACGCAAATCTCTGCCAGACCCTCTAGAACCCATCACCTGAGTGCAGGTCAAGTTACAATCTACTTCCATCTACTGCAGCCCCAGTGCAGATGAAACATGCAGAACCAACAATTATAATGGGGCTACAAGATGTACACTAGGAGATAAGAATGGAAAGAAAGATTTGCTGCTTGGAAGGGGAAGTGAGAGATGAAGCTGGAGGTCAGTTTCCTGCTCCTGTTCTTACCAGTGGGTTGGGCAGCACAAGGGCTTAGCACACTACTCTCCCATAGCAGCAGCTGCCACCCCAGAAAAAAATGATACTTCCCTTAACAGCGAAAAACCTGGTTCTTCATGCCTGTAGCATAGCTCACAAGGTATGGGAGGATCACAACAATCAGGTCATCCTCAGCAATCTGCTGCCTTATCTAACCAKGTCCCCTTGGTCCCAGCATGGCCAGATTGCAGATCTGTCCTGCCCAAAATGAGCAGTTTGCCTGATCTTACTTAGGCAACATTACCATCTAGTAAAATTTTGATGGTGCCACTTTAATAAGGCTGGAGTTTCCTTTTCTCTCGTTGTCTTCCTTGTGACACAGCAGAGCCATTCAGAATRTATTAGCCCTCAAAGCAAGACCTTCACAGAAAGAAAGGCAAAAACTATTTCCAAATTTTGGTAGTAATAAATAATTTCTTCATTAAATATATTACAAGAATTAAATTTCCTTTTTACAGCTCCCTTTAGTCTCCCTAAATCCACTTTATAAAATGTTTTGCAGCAAAAAACATTTTCAGACAAGGCAGTCTTTGTGGATTAGGGTGTTTCAAGTATCATTTTTCCTTTTCCACCAACAGAGGGAGTACAGTTATCTTTCCCCTCCAGAGCTTTTGGTCATAAGGCTTAGTTGTGTGAGACCAGTAACTTACTGTGGGTGTTACATGTGTTAGGGCAGCAGGTCGGTCAGGTCTTGCTTTGCAATCTTTAGAAAATCTGGTGCAGTATAAACCAGATCAGACTGTGTAAGATTAAATCAGAATATCTGATACTGTGGGCTGAATGGAAGTTGCAACAATTATGAGATGCATATCAAAATTTTGCAATGTGGTGCATTCACTTAAGGACTAGTGATGAGATCTGTTAATTGCATTATATTATCTACTCATAAATGCACCATTAATGCATGTCAGCACCACTCCTGACAGGGCTGGCTTGAGGGGTTTTTACTGCCGTAGGCAAACTGGAAAGTGTGTGCCACTCTTAGCCRCATTTACTTCCAGAGTAAACAGTCAAAACATTCAGTTGTATCTAGGTTTCAATATTAAATTATACACCGATGACTTATTTAGGTAATTAGGGCTATATTATCCACCCCAACAGCCAGAAGATGTTTTATGAAGAGGAGTCTTCATAAGAGTAATTACATTTCTTTCCTGATCCCTCCTGGACTATGAAGTACTAGTGCAATTGCACTGCCTAGTGAGAATTTGGGAAATGCAAAAAGCATGAGGCTGGGAAAAACAGATATTTATTGCCCAAGGCCATATCCTCTTTGTGGCATCAGAGCCTGGCTGACCTGAAGGGAAATGCCTGAAAAAGTTAATACTGGGTATGTCAGTGCTTTCCACCCTAAATTCTTTGTGTCCTCTTGTCTTATATTGCTCCCAAATTACTACTAGACCTCCCCAAATTCCCTACTTCTAATAAAAATTATACTTCTATGTACTATTGCCCTTCATCATATATTTGCAAAGCCTTTGCCACTGTTTTGATTTGAAATCACAACAGTGCCCTAGAGAGACAGCCAGCCTCCCCTTTCTTGCACAAAGCCACCTTGTGCTGCCCTTGTGAGGACAGGGCACTAGTGTTGGCCAGGCAGCTGCACTCTACGGTCTTGGTCCTGGTGTTGAACTTTCTGCTCTACCTTTCTGGCTCTATGGGAGATAGCTCTGAATTCCAATGAGCTGCAGCTGACCATAAGATTCTTTTGGTTACTATGCATAAGGAAATGCAGATTTGTTGGCTCTATGCATGTAAGCTTTRTGTCCTGCCGAGTTTCCCTCTAGATATCAAGCTGTGTGTGTGAGAGAGGAGATTGGCATGCCCTCGTCTTCTGTCCTGCCCTCAGTTTTGTTGCTTGCTACACAGGGAGTGTGAGGGAATATGGGGGGAGGAAATGCCTAATGGTAAAAATCAGAATCCATGTATGTGGAGTGAATTTTTTTAATAGAAGCTGAGTTCTAGCTGAGTTGGAATCAGGTTATTTGACATAGTTAAAAGCTCAGGAATTTCTAACCTGTTTTTTCTCCTCTGCAGTCTAAAATATCTAAATTTGTTGTGAGTCAGAAAGTTGAATCAGTGTGTACATAACACAATACTTTCTGTAGTACTTTAATTGAAATTAATTATTTCTGCAATCTCAGGTTAAAATACTTYATCTCAGTGTACTGAATTGAAATTGAAATGTTTGATTCATAGAAACTCTTCARTTTCCAAAGGAAAGCTCTGTGGACATTGTACTTTGCTTGTTGTATTTTACCYTGCCTTACAGGAAGGGCTAATTTGCTGTAGTATATTTATCATCAGCCTTGCAAACCATTAGATTAAGTTTCCTACATGACTTGCCCATAGGGGAAGATACACAGCATCACAGCCAGCCCAGGAACTCCATGAGAAATCATGGAGTTAGGTAGCATCTGCATCACAGTTCCAGTGGGACTCCCACGAKGTGGTGAGCAGATGCAACTTGACATCAGTATGATTCAAATGAAACATTTCTGCTCAATAAACCAAAGCATTTTGATTGAGTGGGACCCCCCTGGAACAAATAACTTTGTTTTCATTTTCCCAGGTTTGGTAGAATTATTTTTTCCTAAGCAGTTAGCATAAATCACTTAACAAAAATCTCCCTGAAAATGCTAATATTTCCACTGCAAAAGAATGTGTGCAAATATTTGTGTGCATATACACATATGTGTAAGTGTATCTGCATATGCRCCTACAAATTGAAGGAAGCTTGCGCATGTTTCTTCTCATTTTCATTTACCTGGCATCCTGGCATGCTTGCCTGCATTTTAGAAATGAAGGAGAGGTGTTACCCCAGAAATTAGATTTCCCATGTTAGACAAACGGGTTAATGTGGTTAAGAACATCAACTTCTTTCTATTTCCCTTCTTTTTTTTTTTTTTTTTTTAAATTTTGACAGTGTCGCCTTGAAAAGTGAGTTGATTATGTGGTACAAAATATGTATTAGAGAGTGCTTGGTCTGAAGGACTGGCTGGCTCAAGGGATCAGCAATCTAATGTGGGACCTTTCACCCCTTAGCCACCAGTCTGAGTCTGGCATAGGTGAGTAATAAAAACACAAATCTCTCTGCAGCTGGCAGCCATTTGGATGAATAAATAAACTGAGCTGATAATGTCAATATAATTTGGCAGAAAAAAATCCCACATCTGTGCAATAATTAGCACTTTTGGGGTATCTCAGCAAACAGAAAAACCTGAAAGGGCATGAGGACTGAAAATAGCAGTGTGTCATGTTTCTGTAATATTTCCCATCCTGAATTATACCAAAGCATTTTATAATTTATTAACTTTGTTCATGTTCCAGTGTACATCTCCCTGCAAATTCAAGACATGGGGGGCTGCTTAAATCAGATCATCCACTCTACTTGATAAGGACACCACGAACACTGAATTTGTTTGTATTTAAAATTTCCTAAAGAGGGAGTTCTGGGGCTCTGCTTGAAATACAAGAACGCAGGGGAGCAAGGCGCTGAACTGGCTCCAGGACTCTCTTCCTACAGTTACTTGGCAACATGGCCCTGGCTCTCCCTCCTCGCCGCAGTCCCCAGGACCTGCTTTTGGTTGGGGTTAATTAGATGTTGCTCAGTGCATTCCCTGGCTAAGGCTAAAGTCTTCTGGGAGCTTTCTTGTGGCCTAAGGCTGAACTCACAATAACTATGCTAATGAATTAATGGGAACAAGCAGGAAAAGGGTGAGTTMCACAAAGCTATCTGTGTTTTTAACCCCTGTATGAGCAGGAGTTAATGTAGGGCTGGCAAAATCTGAAGCCTTGCTGGACAGGAGCTGGCTTCCCACGGACCCATTTGGATGTCTGCACTGCACTCGCTGGCACACTGCTTCCAGCAACGCGGCGCGGAGGCACCCCAGGCTGCCTCTGGAAGCTGTACAGAAGTATTTTTGCAGAGCTTAAGCTAATAAGCTCTGCCAGACCTGGGCTGGCCTGCGCAGAGCCAGTATGGATGTCTGCAATTGTGGCACTGTTATCAGCAAAACTGGATAATCTGCCAGGGATAATGGAGAGCTGACTATATAGTGAATGTTTGTTTGCAAGGAAAATTACGTGTTAGGGTTTTGACTCTAAAGCATCAGTGGATTAAAGTCAGACAGCTGACAAGATTTCTGCTCCTATCTGTCTGCTGGCCTCCTTCTCAGAGGTTGCTGCCCCTGTGAGGGGRGTGGCTTAAAAGCTCACAAAGCAGCTTCTAAGTAGTTATAACATGTTGTGGTAGGAGTTTTTTTCCGGAATGATAGAAATGATAAACAGTATGTGTTGCAGAAGTTTCAATAATCCAGGAGACTAATTCAGACACCTTGTACCCTTCCCATTCTGTTTTCTGCTGGTATGTCAGGTTTTTCAGTTGAGTTCCTGGAGAGGCAAATGTCTTGCTTCTGGCTGCATTCACTCCACATATGCTTAACTGTAGCTGCAGAGAGGATGATCAACATCCTCTTACGTCCACCCCAAACTTTGGCCGATTCAGAGCTGTCAGGATGAGCGCATCACAGGCTTGATATTTGTGATCTCACATGAGCTCCATGAGGAAGTACCATTAACACATAGGCAGAGCTCTGGAGTTGTAACCCAGACACAACAAAGACATAAGAGTTGTAAGGATAAGAGACGAAACTAGGAAGACCAGGTTCAAATATTCAGTCTTGGACGTTGTAAAGTCAGAGATACAACTAAGAGCAAGTGCAAATGTTCATTTTTAAATGGTTGTGTAAGCATCCTAGAAGGCTCAGAAAAAGTGACATTTAAATTCAGTAAAGAAAGAAATATGTTTGAATTATAATATATACTGAAGCTCACTATTAGTGTGATATGGCAGTCAGGGAAGATCAGATATTAAATGCAGGAGAACCAATTAGCTATCAACAAGTTAAAAATTAATAAATTATAATTTTATTCTATTTAAATATATGTATGTATGAATGTGTATATATATATATATATATACATATACATACATATATGGAGTTAGATTCTCACAGCAAAAAGAGCAAACCCAAGCCTAAATGTCTGTCACATCAGTTCTCAGGCCCTTTGTGCTTTTAAAAAGCAGGTGGAATAATTTTTGCATGTTCCTTGCTGGGTGATGCCTCTTAGTCTGTGACTGCCAGTCATGGAAAAAGATTAGGTATGAATTTTTAAGGCAGAAGTGTCTGTGCTAGAATCCATCTCCACACCATCTGAATGCAAAGTTTTGCACCTATTTTTCAGTGGAGATGCATTTTAAGCTGTAATGTTTTATTTGTTCTTGTACTGAAGGGAATGCAGATTTTTCCCGTGGCTTTAAGGTGGCAAGTCCTGGTGCTTACAGCAGGGTCCCAGATAATACTGCAGTCTGTTTGTCCTCTCCAGGCTTCCTGAACTAAGCCGGAATCCTTGCATCCCTTYTGCATGTTGTTAAAGTTGTAGTATCTTTCTACCCCTGCATGCCTTACACGACACAATGAACTTTGTATTTTCATCTGTGAAAGATCTAATTCTAGGTATCTATTTCCTATTCCCTTTTTAATAATGCAACCTGGGAAAGAAGACATGAGAATGTAAATTTCCTTGGAAAATGTTTTAGTATATGTGTCACACATATCATGTGACTGAATTTTTGGTCTATTGCAGCTTTCGCACTTACATGAAATTTCAACATTAAGGGCCTGATTCTGGCAAATGCCAGTGCCCTTCAGGAGTACCCTGATGACCACCTGTGTTACAATCCCTTCACAATGACAAAAGTTTAACTAGTCCTATAATAAACAAAAAATATGGCTCAAAAGTTGGTATAATTGAAGAAAAGACAGTGTTGGTTCAATAGCTACATTTTCTTCAAGAGTATGTATCTTTCAAAAGATGTATAAAAACCCATTGATAACTGAGAGGCAGCAGAGTTCATGTTATTTGGCTTCAGCTAGTGTGCCAAACCTGGTGTGTATTTATTGAGCTATCACAGACAGTTTTCATACTACTTGCTTTAATTCCAGCTGTTGAAGTATGGATACTCCTGCAACGCTGATRTGCTCATCAGGCTCAAGCCCCCACACTGCCCTGCTGTGTACAAACCTGAAGCAGTTCCACACATTATTCCCAAAAGTACTTTGGGTTGGCCAGTGGGTTGTGTTTCCTGGAATTAATGGGTTGGGATGCTGGACCTCAATCATTTCCCTCTGGCAGATACTAGATTTCACGTTAATGAGCTTGTTAAGGCCCTTACAACCAAAACATTAAGGAAGATGATCTCCATATGAAAAACTATATTAACAATTTTACTATATGCTATGTCAACATTTTCAGGATGTAGAAGAACCATCTTTAAAAAACCTCACCTTAATTAATTAGGAATATCACATTCTCAATGAAATTACACAAAGGTATATAAACTATTGGTATTAATAGAGCAGGATTTTAGGGATTTCTCTATTATGGCAGCCACAGCAAAGTCTGTTACCTAAAACTCTTTTCTCTAGCAGTCTGGGCTTATCCACACTACAGGAAGATCCTCTTAGAAGGTGCCCTAAGGGATCACCTTAAGCTTCTATACAGATATGAGCTTTGTCTTGGTCSTAGGCCAACCCCAAGGACAGTCTTGCTGGCATTTAACACAGACAGGAGCTTCTTTGGACTCCATGACTCCCTGCTTGGTAATATAGATAAAGTCAATATTTTTTACAGGATCTGAGCATTTATTAAGTGCTGCTGTGGCCCAAATATGCTTTTAATGCAACAGTTAAACAAGATGTATCAATGGAGAAAATAACCATTGGATTCAGTGAAGATTGTTTCAGTCTCCTGAGGTTTCAACRTAAATATGGATATGTTCAAATCTATTGCTATGAAGTGAAATAGTCTGTGCATTATTTGTCTGAAGCAATCTGTGATGTCATTGCTCTTCAGAACCTTGACTTCAAAGCTAAATGCAAGCACAGTTGTGTAAGTTGTGTTCAGTCTCATCACTGAATTAATCACTTAATAAGTAGAACAGTTTATCATGTCTACATTGAGATTTTTCTGTTATTTTCCTGCAAAAATTCACAAATGGGGGTCATCATTTTGTTATGATATAATAAGAAACTCTTTGCTACCCAAAGCACTTTTACATTTTCAAAAGGCATGGGTTTTGATCAAAGGGAGGACTGTGAGTTCTGCAGAGAAATAAAGTATATAAAATGGAGAGAGCTCATGTCAGATATGCAGCAAACAGAAATTCTCCAATTTCAATGTCTTAGATGCCTGAAAAACTGAGATTGAAGTACAAACGTATTTATTTTTAAAAAGTGAAATGGCCTTTAAAGACTTTTCCTAAAAAATAATATTATGGGATAAGAAAGGCAGGTAGCTGGGAATATTTGAGCCTATCARGTTCCTCTGTCTAGAAAGCCTCTACCAGCTAAATATTGTTTATTCTTAAGCAAGAGCCTTGACTTATTTTTGATCAATCCTTGAGTGATTTTTCATAAGGTGAAAATGCTCAAAGATGCCAAATACCAAACTGCCCCCCAAAAATGGGATTCTGGGTGTACTAGGCATGAACTCAAAATCTAGAGCCATGAGGCTGAAGATGAGAAGTTTAGAACCAGTCATAAAAATATTCCCCAGTCCTACCTGTACTTTAATTTTACTGCACTATGGAACGGAAATGTGGGGAAAAATTCCATTTCTACATTTACCATGTTGGGTAAAAATTTTGTACTGTAGCCACAGCCATGTGGTTATTCACAAAAGCAAAATTCATACTTAGTTAGGAAAATATGAAGAGCCCACTGAGATATGAGTGAACAATATGGAGAAACATGGCTTCCTTTTTTATGTTAGGAGTTATTTCTATTACTACTATTTTAAATCTATTCTAGGCAATGGTTAATGAAGAAAACTTGAAATAAGAAAAAATAACGATAAACTATAGTTCTGTTGCAACACAATTTAAACTAAAATCTCTGTTTGTAATAGTTTATCCATATATTTATTCAAATATATGAAAATTTATGCAAATTTCCACCCCATTGTTTTGTGGTTAGGTATACTACAAGGGATGTTTCAGGCTATGCAGTTTTCCTCTCACTGTCTACTATTATAATAAAATTCAAACAACAACTGATCTTGAATTCTGAAACTGAAGAAAGCAAGCAAAGGTGAAGTAATATTATCCAACATCTTAAAAGAAAACAGAAGAGCTACCCATTCTTATAGGTGCTTTAAATAACAAAATGCCTTTAGCTCATTCTTTTAGCTTCTTGTGTCCATGCAGTTAGGTATTTAATTACCTGTTTACCAGCTTCCATCTTAGACATTTAGCATTCAATAAATTGGTGATTGCATTCAGATGAAATTCAAGAGAATTATCACCACTCTAAATAATACTTACATTTATTGCAATTCTTAAATGACCCTTTTTAAAATTTTAAGCCTCTAAAGTACATCCTTTCTCCTAAAAGACACAATAAATCACTTAAGCACCCCTCCTGTTCTACTGAAGAGGCATCTGATTAACAGTCTTTTTCTAATAGAGGTAAGAACCTGGGAGGGTCAGAAATGAAATYTATGTCTCTTTTCACAGCTATTCAGGAAAGAATCTGTGTAGTAGTTTGATCTGTATCTGCACTTGGATTGAGCAATTGTGTTCAGGCAGAGAATTGCCTGGCATTATCTTATGACTCACTTGACAGAGCTTACCCCTACTTTTCATTACCTGAGAAGAGATCATTACAAAACATACAAGTAGTATAATTTTATAGCAATCTATTTTGAACTAGCAAATTAAATGGGAAGAAGAGAGGAAATGGAATGCAGCAAGCATAGTGCTTTGAATTGTGTTTTAAAGAAATAGGAGTTTAGCAGAAGTATGGAAGAAGGACTGAGTTAGGGAGCAGAAGCCTTTTCACTATCTTGTGACACAGCAGAACTAACTGCACAAACCTGATCCGTGATGGAGACCCCTCTCATTGAAAAAGGGTGAATATGTGTGGGTGTCACAGGTGAAAAATATCTTCAGTTGTGAAGAGTAATATGTGCCAGATAACTGGGTGTATGTGTGTGTTTCAGCAAAAGTCCAAAACTGTAGTTTTGAGGTTTCAAGCTGAAGCCTGCTGCTTGCTAACTGCAACTGATACAAGTTGGCTCTGCATTTTCCTAAAACTTGGACTAATAGCAGTGAAATGTCTTGAGCTCTCTGGTTACCAAAGAGACACATGTCAGGACCAATAACTAGAATAATGATCATGTGTCTGCATATAGATTGGGAGAACCCTGGGCTTGGGATGCCCGCAAAAAAGGAGGCTGAATCACTAGGGTTTCCAAAGAGAAAAAGTGGTTTTGGGGAGAAGAAAGACCAGGAAAGAAGATGGGGAGAATCCTGACTGGGGAAAGGGCGCTGGTAGTCAGAGAGATGCAGAGATGGAAACTAGGAGATGCTCAGGGACTTTCACCAGTGATAGTCCAGAAGGGTCACTGCGAGCACATGGAACCCACAGAACTTCCTGCCCAAGTTTTCCAGAACAGCAGTGGCTTCTCTACCAGGGTGGAAATTAAGGGCTAGAAAGGGTGGAGTTGGGGAGCAAGGGAGTGTCAAATAACCAAGCAGGCCAAGAGCTCAAATCTTTCAGGTTATTAAGCCCTGTATACAGGTCCCCTATTAGTTACTGTTTATTCTATTTCTCCCGTGGCAGTGGGAGAAGGATAAGGTGACCAACAGAAAGGCTTGAATGCCAGGCTTGGGGATTTGGAGGACTGCATTTTTATTAAAATCTGTGAGGAATGGCAAAACCAAATAGAATCACTGTCCTCTAAATTCACAACTGAAGCGAGTCCTTAGTAATATTTTTTGGGAGAGGAATTAATTAGAGGGAGAATAATTTTCCAGCCAAAGTTTTCCAATTCATTTGGTTTGCACTTCATTAATGAAGTGTAGGGTTGTACCTAAAAGTGGGATCTCTTCTGCTCTCCCAGCTTTACTGTGGAACCAGCAAACCTTTTGGTCTCTTTGCATCCTAAAGATAAAGGTTAATACACCTGCAAGTCCTAAAAGTGAAATACAGCCAATTTTATGGAATACTCCTAGGACATGTTAAATAGTCAAGCTGKTTCAAGCATCTACAAGGTATAGAAAAAATTATAAATAATACAGGAATAGTAAAAGAAGATGCTGGTGTCTCTGCAGCCTCTTCTTGAGCCTAAGGTTTTATTATGAAGACACTCAAATTGACTTACCAGCAGGACAGTCAAAGCTGCCTGGAAGCAACTTATCCACCAGGTTTCAGGCACTTTCTAGCACATGGCTACAGAAGGCATTTTTGCAGATAAGATAGTCTTTAGGCAGAAATGTAAGATGTCTTAGAATGCTTTAAAGATCACAAAGCATTTTTTGGCACTTTGGCAGCTCTTATCTCCATGCTGAGTGCCTTTGAGTGAAATACAGTCTCTCTCCCAAGCCTCTCTGCTCCATAGAAAGCTTTTCTTCCTTCACTCCTGTGACCTGCCTGTCTGCTCCTGTTGCTGCCAGCATTCTCTCTGCTGGAGCCACAGACTGCCAGCTCCTTGCTGGAGCTGGAACAGGAGGATTGCTCCAAGGGCAGGAGACAGCTCCCAAGCTTCTTGTAGTGTCTCACCTGCCATGGTCACTTCTCATGAGGGAAGACAGCCTGCAAGGCAGGAGCATACAGTGCAGCAAGCACTGTCCTCTCTGCCATATCCACACTGAATTGAAAGAGAAACAATACTACCACAGGGACCAGAATGTGGGAATTCTACATCTTTTGTTGTGGAATCTTATATATGCCTGTTTTACTTCTGTGTCCTCTTTCCCTGTGCCTTCTCTTTCACAGATCCACACAGCTACAGTGGGAGGGTTTCAACCACCCCACTCTCCCCAGGCCTCATGTACAGCCTGGTGCCTTCCTCCTGCAGGTTTGGAAAGGTGAATTTAAATTAAGTGAAATGACTAGTGTGACCAGGTGTGATCACAGCTGTCTCCTCTATTTAAATTCATTTTGTAGTCCTCTCATAAGTAGCTGTCACGTGTGTTTTCTGGAGTTCAGGGAAGAAYGGGAAGAAAATGAACCTGTTTGGAGATGGAGGCTGGCAGAGGTGGCAAGGTGCAAAAGCAAAGAGCCGCAGCAGGGATCCAGGAACCCAGGGAGGACTGTGCAAGGATACATGGCACACATTCAACTTTGCAGAGAGAGACAGAAGCAAGGACGCTGTGGGCCAGGAGAAGGATTGTGCAGAAACCTTTCTATAGTATGTATTGTATAGATGGCCATGCCCTGTCCCAGTTGCTCTTGATGGGCTGTAGCTGTGATGTCCTTAATTGGGCAGCAGCTGTGGCTAGTCAAGGTAACTGGGATAAGAGAGGGTGGGTTGGCCAGAGTCAGGGAGAGCCTTGGAGAAGCAAGTGCTGAGAAGAGCTRYCMCCAAAAGAACACYGAGAAACACTGAGAGAAGGTACGGGACTCTTTAGAAATATGGTTACAACMATGTGATTAAAACACCTTTCTGCTTTGTTCTGTTTACATTTTGCCAGTTGGAGAGGTTTGTCATAAAAGATAGTGATCCTACTGTAGTTCTAAGAAAAAGTTGCTTTAAAGAGGTTGCTATAAGAAGAAGCCTAAGCAGATCTATCACAAACCTCTGGCCTGCTCAGGGTCTCACTGCCTACATGTGTGCTCCAAGCACAAGGTACTGACYGCGGGATTTGAGGTGACTGCAATTGCTCCTTGTTGTCATGGCTTAAGCCCAGCCAGTTACTGAGCCAGTAACACAGCTGSCTGTTCACTCACCTGCTGCTTCCCCCCACCCTCACCCTGTGGGATGGGGAGAAAAATTTTAAAAAAAGAGTAAAACCTGTAAGTTAAGAACTGTTTCATACAGGAAGTAAATTTAAAAAGTAACCATAATGATAATAGCAATAATAATAATAATACAATGAAAGAGAGAGGGAGAGAGACCGAGAGAGAGGAGAAACAAGTAATGCCCCATATAATTTCTCACCGTATCACTAATCAATGCCCAGTCTGTCTACCAAGAGCAATTGGTGGCTCCTAGCAAACTCTTCCCAGTGAATATACTGAGCATGACATTCTTTATGATGGAATATGCCTCCCYAGCCATGTTTCCTCTCAGGTTTTTTGTGCATCTCCTCACTGGCAGAGCATGAGACGCTGAAATGTACTGTTAGCTGTGAGTAATAGGTACTCAAACTTGGAGCACTTTTAATTGGTCTGAGTTCTTACAATTGGAGATGCTAAAGATAACTGAGCAGATAGTTGGGAGGCTCTTGTTCATTTTAGCTAATGATACCAATAGCATCCTTTTCAGTTCTTCTCAGCTGCTTTGTCTATTCTTTCTTATTAAAGCAAATTAGAAAATTTTCCAACTGAAATGTATTATCTCTGATATAATTACCAGTAAGTCATGAATRCCAGTCTTACGACTGCTAATGAAAAGCTGTTCTGTTTCTTAAATTAGCAATCTTAATATTTTCTGCAGTAAATTTTCTTCTTTATTTTTCTAAATCAAGTTTAGAAACGCGCAATAGAGCAGCAATGGGACAGGGGTGCTATAAAAGATCTTAGTGAATGGAGCAATTGTAGCACTTACAACAGATGAAATGTTTGCAATTAATTTTGCAGTTACTGCTTGAGACACTATTTTGGGAAATAAAATATTTTTCTAAGTTAAATAATACTGTTTGTAGACATTTCATGTTGGAAAACATTGGGTAAAAATTTACTCTTCTGGTGTCCTTAGATAACTAAAAGATGCTTGTTACTGCCACCTCATCAAACTAGTATCAGCTCTGTGATTTCACCTCTAATATTTTCCTAAACCATTGTTTATATTTTTAATTAAGTTTGAGACTAAGGTAAGGGAATAAAATTATAACTAATACAAAAGTTATCTCTAAAAATGTATCAAAATATAACAAATTGTTATGCTTTTAGATTGCCGTGTGCCTGTAGTAAACAAAAGAAAGTCTGTGATGCAGCCACTGAGAATGGAAGTTATTTTCAGGAGTAGTAGTTCTGTTAAATTTTAAATTCTGTTAAATTTTGTCTCATCTTAAATGCAGACAAAAAGCTGCCATGCACATGGACATAGTTATACCACAAAGGCTGAAGTGGGAAGATTTTAATGGTGCTAACTAAAATCTAGAGACTGAATGAGATGAGGAGTCTCCTCCACATGGTGTGTCATGCTTTGCCTGCAAACAGAGGCACAAAGMTGAATATTTCCCACAGTTTTCAGACCCAGACAGGCTCCTGCAGTCCCCAGGCTGGCTGCAGAGAAGCAGCAGCAGCTATTTATCTTATCCATTTTGGAACTGAATGATGTGAGAGACTCCCAATTTTGTGGAAAAACAATGACTGGAACAATCCAAATAATGTTATCTGATACAATAGGCATCCAAAATGTTTTCTAGGATTTTATATTTTCCTTAAGAAGGTAATTCATGAAGGAAACCCATCATACTGTGACTTTGCCAGATATGATTTTAAATCTTGTTCCTTTCCACCAAAAGTTAGCAGCACTGAAAGCCAAGGTTCACTGTATAACATTACGAAGACTGCAGCCCCATTAAGATAAAAGTTCCAAAGAGTGAAACTAGTTGAGGCTATTGCCTAAAGCAATCCCATCAGGCCTCCTGCTGAAGGTATATAGTCTACTGAAGAAAAGCCACTATATGTGCTTTCTGCTTTGTAGCAATGCTTTTCATTTTAATCTAGCTGTATTTGTTCTTGTGCTTTTATTCCAAGCAAACAAAAATGAATTCTTAGCAATCTGGGCATATATTTCCTGATGCCCTGTAGCAAATACACTTTTTTCAGCGATACAGGCTACTGGAGAGGGAAAATGAGCCCTTTATGTTGTAAGCAAAGACATCTAAAAATGGAAAAGTGCAAGGGAGGTTTTCTGACCAAGAGTAATTACAGTGAATAGAAGTATTTTCTATTTGCAGAGCAGGTAAGCTTAACTCCCCCTTCTTTGGGTTTGAGCTAAAGCAGGAGCTGCAGTGTGTGATCTCCATGGAACTGAAGTACAAGAAGGTYACTCATGGACCTGGCCTTAAGAAGAAGAAACAAGCTTGTGAAACTTGTTTACTGACCCAGTCTCTATAGCGGACATATATATATATACAGTTTTAATGGCTCCATGTGGAAATGTGAGATAGCAAAATATACAGTGCAGTTGTAGAAGCATCAAGTAAATCTTCATCAAAATATTGTAGGTTGTAGCACTACCATAAACCCTGCAGGCCCAATCATTAATGTGAAAGCCTGCATTAACAATAATGGAGTTTTATTGGCCTAAGAATTTGGCGTACACAACTGGCATGAGAGGATTTTTCATGGTCTAATGCACTGAATATGAAGCACAAACTTCAATGGGGCTGGGAGGCAGAAATGGGGAATGCACTGACTTGATTTGTTACCCAAGTTAACACTCCTCTCCAGCCACATCCCTCTGACTAGTGTGTCAAGTGGGACTGTAGGCTGACTCCTATGTCTAGCAAAGGATTTGATACTTCAATACTTCATGATAGGAACTTTGACCCTTTTTCCAGAGCTCAGGTTAGGCTGCCTATGGGTAGGTGCATGTCCTCGTTTTGTACCTCAAATCAGCTACACGGTGCTATTTTTGGGGGAGCTTTGCCTTTGAGGAGGAATTCAGAGTGCCCTCAGTTACCTTTATTTTTAGATAAGAAGAGAACACAATCCCTGTTTCTCACATTGCAGTTCAGTGTCTGGAACACCTGCCCAGGAGGTGGAAAACTCCTTTGGAGCCTAGTGCCATTGAGCTGAAAGGCCTGAAACACACTTCCCTGCCCTATCCACAGCAGCCTGCAGCACAGGCAGAGGAGTTGAGGGCTTTCCTCCATGCCTCTCTCTGGGACTGTGTCACTGCAAAAAATCAAGAGTCACAAGAACTCAGAAAACTGGAGCAAAAAAGAGAAGGGGGCTTTGAGGCTTGGCACTAAGCCCAGTAAGAGCAGGAAGGAGTAGCAATTCCATTCTGCTGTATTCATAACCTTCAGACAAAGTGCACGAATCAGTCCCATGGACTTCAGAAAATGAAACAACCTGTTTGAAGCTTGGTCAAAATCTACTCTACCTACTAGGGGATAAGAATTGCTGACTTCACTTCCATTAGGTGGATTTTGGACACACTGTCTTATCTGAGTGTTCTACAGTGCTTTAAGATATTGTAGACTAGACTTATTTCATGTATCATTGTTTAAGAGACACCTTTTGCTTAAAGGTGGTTTAAAGCCCTTCTACTTTATAAATACAGAAACTCTGAAAATCATCTAGATATCTTCTGTTGTTGCTTTATTTTTGTGTACTTCTTGAATGTGATGAAGTAATTGCACAGAGAAGACAATTATATTTTCTTGCTATGAGGAATTCCATAATTTCTGACAATTAAGTTATTTAACAATAGGCAGTGTTGATCTGCCTGTGTGCCTGCAGTCTGGTACAATTTATAGTGTTTGACTGAAACAAACAAATCTATTTTACCCTCTAAATTTCTAGTACATGATAAATACATACCATTCTTGTATTATCATAAGGCTGTTTTCACAAAGTCTGGGCAGTAAAGGGATTAATATAGAGAAAGTTCATGTTGCAATTATAAAGGCTTTCCATTCTTTGTACTGATGTTTTTCATTTTTATTTTTATGTTTATTTTTATTGAAGGTTTATACTGCTATTTTCATTTTTGTAATGACAGTCCCTCTAAATAAACAGGAAATAAAATGTGATAAAACAGCAGTCAGTCATTTTCTAGTAATTTCTTTGAAGACTAGAGAGCCTAACCTACATTATTTGGTGCAAGGTAAGATGCGGTGAAATGTAACTGCTCTCCGAGATGCTGGACACAACTGTGATGGTTATGATGCTGAGAATCTTTGTACAGTTCTGTATGTGCTCAGACATATGTTCATTTCTCCATTTATCACTTGAACTGAGCATAAGCTCATGTGGACTACTTTTGCTCATTCATATAAATCCAGCCAAACTTCACTGGCAAGTGTTTTTAAATAATTTAGATTGAAGTTTTACTGTATGAAGACCTGTGATTTTCAGACTCTAAGAGAAGAATAGCATCGTGTCTAGCCTGTTGCATATGTCTCCACTATTCCATCATTCATGTATCTTCTCTGTTCCCTTATCTCCCTGAGACAGGATTCTAAAAGGTTTTTACCCTATTTGTGTTTTGAGGTGAAGTTTCTGAAGCTGTCTAAAGAGCATTTTAAACTGAGAAGTTTTGCTTCTGGTTTGTAGATTGTTTGCTCACAATTCTGGCTGAAGTAGAACCATCTCTTCTTCTTCATGGATGGCACAAATATTMAAATATTTTTTATTTTTTTATCTAGTTTATTTTCACTGAAATTAACAGTTACATCTACACAGGATAACAAATAAAAAATATCTAGTTAAAGCACTTTGAATCACGTCCCTGTGTTCTTTTCTCTAACTTGATAAATGTTAAGCATTTTAACCAAAAATTTGTAATTACAATGCCCTTTAAATTCACAGTTGAGTTGAATTTGTACATGAAACTCCCAATAGTGGAATTGTCAATATGCTCTGGCTTTCAGCTCTTGAGCATGTGAATTAGGGGTTTTGTATTTTTGGAGCTCCTTGTGTACTACATACACTGTTCTTTGTCACTGATTCATATAATGATTGTTCTTGGCCATGAACTCTGGAGATGTGCTCTGACAACCTTACCRTTGGATACATCAGATTTTACTGAGTCAAGCAACGCTTGAATCAAGTGTTCTACTCAAAAGGAGAAAAAATAATGGAAAAAATGAAAATTAGCTATCAACAGATGTTCTGGAAATTGATTTAAAATATCGTCTTTGAATGGTGGCTTTGTTTGGATGCAAATAAACATTTATGCAATTGTTATTACAGTCTGGAGAAAATCCAAGATTCTCTTTTGCATTATTATGTATCTATACTAGTTATTGTGGTGTTAGAACTGTGGCCCATGCATTATTCTTGTCTCCCTGGGGAATCACATTTTTCTGAGGTAGGAATACAGGACTGCCTCTGAGTCCTAGTAGCCTCTTGATTTTCTGTAGGAACATGAGGAGATCAGTGGGCTCAGTCTACAGAAACCACAGCTGGGCCATCTACACTATGATATTACAGTACTGTAGCATACATCGCTGTGAAAGAGAGGACCAGCCAATCCCCTCTAGCCTCATCACTGGTTTATTTTTTTCCATGAACAGTATACAATAAACTCAAAATTGTATCAACTTATTTGTAGGACACATGAAGCATTTGCAAGTCCAAAATGACTCTACAAGCTGTAGCTGCTTATGTAAGCAGGAATAGAGTCAGATATACTAAATGTGGTAATTAATGCGTGCTAAGTGGTCAGGCATTGGAAGAAGCTGCCCAGGGAACCCCTGTCCCTGGAAGTGTTCAAAGGGTGTATGGATGGGGCACTTGGGGACATAGTTTTGTGGTGAATATGGTGGTGCTGGATTAATGGTTGTATTGTTATCTTTGGGATTGAGCTGGGAGAGCACCCAAGGGGAGATAGGGAGAGGTCCAGGCAGGCACCAGTGTCAGCACAGTAGAAGAATGGGGCCTGTTGGGCCATCTCAGCAAAGAGGAGGTAAAGGGAAGGGCTGGAGGCTGCTGTAAAAAGCCAGTTTGGGAATCCCACGTGAATTTAGTAGATGGTTTTGTTGAATGTGATTGTACAGCCTTTACCATATTCCCGCATAAAATGGATCATTTTTAAATATTTTTTTCTTAAAGTATAAAAAACTCTACATATACAAGGGAATCCGCATGCCTGAGCCTTCAGCAGCTGCCATCTGAGACACTGCTCTGTTAACACAATCAGTGCAGCCTGGGATATTTCACCTCAAAGAGGAATGGTTTTTTACCACTGCAAAAGAACATTGCAACACCTTGCTGTCATCACAGTGGTTTTGCTGAATCCATACCTGCAGTAGAAATGAAATACATCTCTTTTTAAAATATGCCTTCATGCTGACTACGTGAACAGCAACAAGGTACTTGAGACCTTCAGCAAATATATGAATTATGTAGCTGTGTGCAATTGTCACAGTGTCCAAGGATCTTTCACACACTATCAATGGCCAGTGACATCCCCCAGACCCCACAGGGTCTCTGGCACTTCTTGGGGCCGGTCGTGATGTTACAGCTCTTGAACTGAACAGCAATATCTACTATGTGCTGTCCTTGTAACACCCAAAGAAAGAAATGAAACTGCTGGCTGTTTACTATCATTTCCAATTTTGAATGATTGTTCCCTGCTAAATATCAGCTGGGTTTTYACACCAGTGGTGTGTTGGAGGTGGCTTCCTAAAAGTAAAATATGATGTAGGCACTGCACTATCAATTACATACCTTTTCTCAAGTAGTACAGCTTTTTGCTAGGCAACCATGAAAGTGTTCTCAAATGCTCTGCTGCTGGGGTTAACTCTGTATTTTCTTTAAAGCAAGCATTTAGGCCATTTCTGTTTTGATTGAGTCAGCCCCCTCCAGAGTTACATATCCCTGCCAAGGGGGATGCACAACATGTAAAGTTCACTGATACAGATCTCTTGAGGCCTCTGGTTTGGCTTTAGGGTCGAGAAAGAAAGTTCAGAAGGCACAATGTTTGAAACAAAGTTAGCTTTGCTTTTGCCTCTAGAGAATAAGATCACGGCAGATACAAACACAACTGAATGTGCACTAAACCAACTGAAACCGGCTCCATGCCTATTCCTTTAAAACAGAAAAGTGAGTGCTGTGCTGAAGAAGTCCCACAGGACACTCTTCCCTGTAGCAAGCACTATCTTCAACTTCCTATTGATTCCTTACCAAGAGATCTCCATACATGCACAGACCCCAGCAAAAAAAGAAAGGATAGATGCAGGAACTATCCTAAAGATACAGAATGGTTCCAGATTACTACAATGATTTCAACCAATATGTGTCTTTTATTTCTGTGAGATGTCCTTGATACTGTGTTGAGGCTAACTGTTGGTTTCAACCAGAGAAGCAAGTTAGAAACTTTGTGCATATAGTCCTGTGTTAGTAGCAAGATTTGTTCCTCCCCATTATCACACTTTAGAATGTCATAGAATCTTGGGTAATGTTACGTGTCTTCAGGAAGAGCCTCAGAAGTGCTAAAGAGATCTGATAAAATGTAAAATCATTTTTTGTGTATCTCATCTGAAAAGGAGTTTTTTGAGACACTGGTACTATATGTGCACACACACCTCTATATGTAGTATGTATTTATGGAAAAGGTTCCATGCTAGTTTACTAAAAGACAGACAATGTAATACTTTAGTGGACTCAAACAGCCTCTCTGAGAACACAAAAATCTTCCAGAGGCAAGAAAGAGTCTTTCTTCTGTACATGTGTGATGTACAGAATGTTCTGAGGTCTGCTGATATGTGCTGTTTCCCATTCTCCTCAGCCTCCTTGAGTTGTGCTGCRCACAGTATGGAATATCCACGCAGCAAAACCTTAGGTGCCTTGATGCCCTCTACTTCCTGAAGACTGAGCCAATGTTTTTCTGGATTCCAAGACACAGCACTGCAGTGCAGATTACAGAGCTGATCTTAGGCTCTAAACTTCTGGAGGCACGGAGTCCTGATACAGGCACAGGGCTCCTGCCTTTGTGGTTCCTCACACATCCCAAGGAAACACAGGTGTATGGGCAGAGGCAGTATGCAAGTGTATGTCCAACTTTGGATGCAAACAGGGTATATGTCCAACTTTGGATGCAACAGGACTACACAATGTACTGTACTGTAGACTGCAACTCCAGTGCACTCTGCAGTATCTGACAACATGGATACTCTAGGTATCTCTAGAGGTACCTCTGGGGACACGTGATTCAGGACATCACAATGGGAGTTGATTCCTAGCTTTAGCACACTTAGTAATTACCAAAAGATTTTAATTATAAAACAACCTACATTCCTAACCTAGGCACATACATTTAGATAACCAACCTTTCCCTCTGCACCTAGTGAGGAAGGAAAGCAGAATCTGGTTAAAAATCACAGTGATGTAGGATGAGGTCAGCGTTAGCAGCATTAGAACTGAAAAATTTCAAGCATTTGTCTTGTTGGCATTTATATCGAAGTTTGTTTGCCATTTGCATTTCTTTGTATTTCACTGTGAGTCTAGGATTAAAATGCATACTGAAACTCAGCTGAATCCATAAAGCATCCACTATAAAAATTCATGCTCAGGCAGAAACTTTGCAAAATTTTAATGAAGCCATAACTAAATTCTAAGTTGAGTTAGCTGTGCTTTGTTATTTTGTAATGAAAGTTCTGCACAGCCCTGCTCAAATGGAGAGGACTGCTGCTGCTCCTGTGATTAGTAAACACGGGAGACACACTGAGCCAATGTCTCCCTGCGGCATTCTCACTGAAGTCAAAGTCACCCTCGAGATGAATTTGACCTGTTGAACTCAGTGTTTTTAGAACTAATAGCATAATTTCTTCAACATACAGCTACAAGGGAAAAGACTCGCAACTTGAAGGCCGAGTTGTATGAATTCAGATTAACAGTGTAGAGAAAAGGTAAGGAAGACAAATCCGCCACAAACCAGATTAAATTCTGATTTTCTGAAACATTCACTGAACACCACCACCCCCCCCCCCCATGGTTCCTTAATCTGAGGCAGAATCAGAAGAGAGGACAAGGATACCAGTGTTTATACAGGTTGCCCATGAAAATTTCCATGAATCACATCTTGAATTTTCACTAACTTTTTTGTTGTTATTGCAAGGTCATCAAACCAAATGTTTTTGAGGCTGTGAAACATTTTTAATGGGAAATTATTTATTCTTTGTTTTGATGACAAAAAATTGGTTCTGTGTTTTTAAATTGGTTTAAGTTGAGTAATTTACTATTCCCTCAACCTTAATTTTTCAGCTAAAGAGCTAAACCAACATAATTAGTAAATTATATAAGAGCTAGGTTATATACCATTGTTAGGTTTTTTAATGCAAATGGTCATATTTTGGATATTCCAGTTTGAAGTATTATCATTAGGATTTTTTCATTGATATATCATCAGTAATTTTCCTGTGGGATTTCTCTGGCAGCAGAACCACAGCATTTTTAGTCCTAATACCTGCAGATCTTTAAATACACGTATGGCAAAAGAACATGGAGGCTACCTTTTCTTAGTAACGCTTCACTAAACCCACAATCCAAATGGAATGTGTGTTTGGAATATCTGGCAGCAAGGAAAGTGAGTTTTTGTAAATGCTATCCCTGAAATACAACTATTGCCTTGGAAAAAAATATTATTTCTTTTTAAAAAATTAATTAAAGAAACCACCAAATAAGCAAAAAATGTGGTAAAGTCTCAAAGAAGACCCAGAAAGATGACATTTCTATATTTTTTAGATATTCATCTCTCATATCAAGGTCACATAAAAGTCATGCACTAACACTTTCTAATTTCATCCTTTGAGTACAATTATCCTGTTTTTCCAGTGATGGTAACACCATAAGTAGCCACAGAAAATAGGTTCATTTTCTTGAAGTGCCAGTCATGAGACAGTAAAGCTTGTAAAGACAGGAAATAGTATACAAAGGTKTTTCTTTTTCAGCTCATGTTTTAGGGTTCACTATGTTTTATGGTTTCATCAAAACTATTTCTGTACAACCTTCCAGGAATACAGGAATGGCAGAA
This sequence comes from Cardinalis cardinalis, assembly GCA_014549065.1. Taxonomy (NCBI): domain Eukaryota; kingdom Metazoa; phylum Chordata; class Aves; order Passeriformes; family Cardinalidae; genus Cardinalis; species Cardinalis cardinalis. The sequence continues at coordinate 2,511,102 of JACDOX010000025.1, forward strand.
CTTAGAAACATTAGTGCTGAGTAAGAAAACCGGGCCAGCCTAAGGGAAACCTTCAGGACAAAGTAGATAAAGCTGCTCAGTAAATACTTGCATCTAGAGACAAAGAGAATTGACAGCAATTAAAACAAGCGTGACTGAACAAGAATGCTTGAAAACATGACCTTGAATTTCCTTTATGTTTGCTGGAATTTTTTGGCCAGGATGAAAGAGTGTGTGTTATTTTGCTGGATTCCATGGTATCCTGGAGAAAAAACAGATGTGATACACCATAAACATCTGGCACGGATAGAGCAACCAGCCTTTTTTAGTGAGTAGGATGGACAAGTGGAATAAAGAGGCCCTGCCAATTTACAGAAGTTACCCTTTTACTGTATATGGGATAATCATATCAATATCTTACTCCTTACTTTCATTAATTGTTCCTACTGCACGTGTTCTGGAGTTAAGCTCCATTGATCTGCATATATCCATCAGACCACGAGTGCTATTTTCTAGTTCTTGTGCTGGATGGACCACTGTGCCTTGATATTGAAGAGGAAATCAAATGCAGCTCAGCTCTCAACATTGGTTCAGGAAATTCAAATGTGTCCATTTTATAAAGCATAGTCCATGATTAAGTCAGTAGTGTGAGACTTACTAATGACTGTGTATGATAAAATAAAAATAACATGTATGTTGTTTCTGTGTACATAGAAAAGACAATTTAGAAAATATTATTATTCACTTTTGGAAGCATGTTAATGAGGGTAACAAACTGGTTGGTTTTTAAAGACCTTTCTAGCACATTTGCATTGCTTTTAAGCCACAAAAATGGTAATCTTCTGCAGAGGGGAAAAAAAAAGTGATTTTACAAAGGGACACATAATCACAGTGTTATTTTATGAAACTATATTACATTGTAATCAACTGGAAGAGCTAGCAGGTTTTAATGCCAAGTGTGTTTTCTTATGATAAACACTTGTCAATATAACACTATCTTGTGCCTGCTATATCTTGTTTCCACCATGACCTTTCAAACCACATGCATGTTCTTTTCTCTCCCTCTGAGAAAACCTTAACAACATTCTAATCATCATGAAGAGCAATTAACTGTCTTCAACCAGCTGTGCTACTCAGCTCATCTGGGAATGGGAAAAAACCTGCTCCTTAGTGCAGATCCGCTTACCCAGGCATGGCAAACGAGGCTAGAGCAGAGCAGTTCTAAATATGAAATACTGGCACTTGCACAAAGTTTGGAAGCTTTGGGTGAAGGGCAATGGTATCTCTTCTAGTAAAGGGAAGCCTCATTCCTGCTTGCTGTACAGTCACTGTAAGATAATGTATTAGTTTTAATAACGTGCTTTTTAAAGGTCAGCATTTGAAGAACAGCACTTATTTGTTGACATCACTGCAGAAAGCAGCCTTGCCCTCACTGAGCAAAACTTTGTGGCAGAGGTATTTTCTGATCACTGAAGAAAGAGCAATAGCTTCTTGAAGGTGCAGTTGCTGAAAGGACATTGCACAGACTTTCAGAAACAATAGCTGGAATTTAATTATATTGAGACGTATTTTGCTTCTTTCTTTCTACAAATCTGGGAATAAGCTGTGTTATGTACTAGTCCTAAAGCCATTGCAATTTTTTGTCTATTAGCAAATGAAACAATAGTAAACATAGAGCAAGTAAAATTAATCTGTATGCAGAATGCTTTCATAAATAAAAAGATGGAGGCAAAATTAGTGGCTAACATATGATAACTGGTTTTTTGAGCTGAAAAATAGGATAAAAAACTCAGGCAGACCATATGCTCTTTCCTGAAATCATCAGGGATTTTGCTCTGTATCAGTGGAAGTACGCATGAAAGAGGTGTACCTTCAATTTTAACGTATGTGTACTTCAAACAAGAGAATTAAGTTTGTTTGTTTTATGTAGTCATTTTAATGGCTGCTCCTAACTGTCTTGCAGATTGCTCAGAAATTAAACTAGCTAAACAAAATGTCTATGGTATGCCTAATGAAAATTCAAATATAATCAATTTATAATGGGGCAGATCCTACAGAAACTTTTTGGAGTTCCTTGAAAAATACAATCATATTTTGTTTTGGTTTTTTCTCATTTTTTTAATATTTATACTACTAGAAAAAAAAATTGTGATTAACACAATTTTCAAAAATATCTGAATTATGATTTTGTGAACCAGAATTAAACACCTGATGGAACTGCTGACTGCTTTCCTTCAAGTCTGAACCTTTGTGAAATTGCTGATTTTTTAAAATGCGGATCTTTGTTTATTCTCATGCTATATATTTTCTAAACATTACTCTTTTTACTGACATTTTCTCAGAAGTAAACCACACATTATAACCCATTCTAATGTGGAAATCTAGGTGCCTGCCATTTAGTTCCTGGAAAACTCAGGTCACATTTCTTTAGCAGCCTAACTATGAGTTTAAACACAGACATATCCAGTGTTTTTTAGCTCAATCCAACCTTTTGTGTGAAGGCATTGGAGCAGGAGGGCAGATGCAAAGTACTCACCAAGCGTCAGATTCCACCTTCCATTAACTACTGAAGAACAAACTGCATGTCAACTAAATTAAGAATAAGACTAGCAGTAGGTAAGCTAAAAAACCATCTTATTACAACTTCCTGTGAGATTTCAATTTACAGGATCTCCAAATAAACAGTTTTTAAAAACTGGGAAATAAAGCAAATTAAAAAAAAAAAAGAAAATAAAATAAGGCATGGTTTAATGCCTCAKAGTTTAATGCCTCAAGGAAGCAGGAAGACCCACAGCATATTATATGTGATGCACTGAGAAAATGTATTTTTATTACATGGGGAACTAGGAGTAATGGTTACTATGGAAGTTATTCAATTGTTTAAAGGGTGGGTGGTAGGTCAGTTGCTTATAATTTTGCTATATTGAAAAAGTTGAAGAATTTTTTTAAAAAAAAATACTTGACTGGATTTTATTGGGAATATTTTTAGTGAAAATAGCAGAGCTGCTTCTGAGACAAATGGATCTTCAGCAGTATCTACTAGGACACCTGAGTTGGACACCTGTTGGYCAGAGCCAACAGCATGAAAGAACCACTGATAGCCAGAGGACAAATTCTGTCTCCTTGAACAAATGGAACATATTCCACTTAGCAAGGTTTAGGAGGCTTGAGCAGAAACCACCATATCGCTGCATGCTGTGGGGAACAGCTCTGCCTCTCAGTGGATGAAGTGTAGGAGCCATCTGCTTGGCCAAGCCAGCTGATGGCCTGTAGAGGAAACAGCTCAGGTTAGAGAGCCGTGGTTACGTGACTGTGAGCTGGAGCAATCCATATCCTGTGTGGGACAGGGACATGCTCACTGAGGAGACATGAGCACAGCTGAGGATCAGATGAAGCCTATGGACAGTCAGCTGCACAAAATCCACARGCTGGTGCTGGTAGACATGAAAGGCTTCTTGATTGTATGTACCTAACATCTCTACTCCAAGACAGTGTTCCAATAAAAATCCAAGAATCTTTTGGTTTTGAGACCCTTGTGTGCAAGAGCCTATATTTTTATTTCCTTCATGGACAGGCAAATCTCAGTCTGCCTTTTAGGCAGGTGAGGAAATGGGACTTGACTGTGTGAGGGAGGCTATGCTAGATAACCTTGGTGTGAGCAGAAACAAGTCTTGTTGATGCTTTTCCTCGGAATCTTTATCACATTCAGTAAGTCATTCTAAATATCAGCCYGTCACATTAACACAAAGCAATGGTTGGTTCTCTGAAGCCTTGTACAGAGAAAGAAGTTCTGTAAAGAAGCTTTCACTCTAGAAGTGCCCTGTGTGGCCTGAAACAGAAATAAGYCTGTAAAATCCCAAACTGAGACAGGCAATACATTTGCCAGGGCTTGGCAGATGGCAGTGTACTTCTGCCCTTATGGAGCCTGGGTAATTACAGAYTTTGCATATAACTCATGGTTTGGGATAATGCAGAGATCTCTAAAATAAAGGTAGAATAAATTGTTTTGCTGTTGATTTAGAAAAGTGAATGTGAAATCTTCGGAAAAAATGTGGAAGATCCAGTTCCTTGGTTTCAAAACAAAGTCCCTGGATGAAGACCTGTTCTGCTTTTCTTTGGGTCTGGATGATCCTCTTTCAAAATTTATGGATTGCATTCTTGCTCAGGATACTTGTCCATGAACAGCTGCCCCCTTAGACAAGGATGCAGTCTGCACCTAAAATTATGAGTATCCATTGTAATGGCAGTAAGCATAGAGCTGCTATCTGTGAAGCACAGCTCTCACTGTCAACATGATTAATGTGCTGCTCTTCTTTGTGAGATAGCTCTTTTCTGACTCAGTTGCTGACTTATATCATTGTGCAATCTTGAAAACAAACAAAAAAAAAGGCGGGCAGTTTTATTTCTGGGTGTTGTGAGACTAATTTAGACAGATTACTAGGAACCCTATTTCCACCCTAGCTCCTCTGACATTAAAATTCATTAGGATCCTGAAAACAATCGTTTAGAAAGTGGTCTGAGGAGAAAATCTTTTTGATGCTCAAAGAGAAATTATGTACACTCTATACAACTAATTGTTCAAATGGACATACACAGAAGAGAAGTATCAGAAATATCAACAAGCTGTTTTCATGCTGCTGGGAAGAGTACTGAACACATGCTTGTTAGAGCATGAGGAGGAAATACTCAGCAATTGAGAAAGCCTAGTAGGAAGCGGCTTATTTAGATGCTGAAATTCAAGAAGCATCTCCTGATCAATTATATTGTTCATTGATCATGGATTATGCATTGCTTTCAGGAATTTCTACAGCAAAGAGAACAAATGGTAGATTTCTAAAATGCAATCCATTGTTTAAGATATGTCTCAGCATGATCTGCAAAGGGAATTTTGAGGCAGACTGAAACAACTTATCATAGAATCATAGAATGGCCTGGGCTGGAAGGGACCTTAAAAGTCATCTAGCTCCTTCTCCCCTGCCATRGGCAAGGACACTTTCCACTAGACCAGGTTGCYCWGGGCCCAATAAAATCTGGCCTTAAGCACTTCYAGGATTGGGGCATTCACAGCTTCTCTGGAAAACCTATTCCAGTGCCTCACCACTCTCACAGTRAAGAATTTCTTCCTAATATCTAAACCCACTCTCTTTCAGTTTGAAGCCATTCCTCCTTGCCCAGTCACTCTGTGCCCTTGTAAATAGTCWCTCTTCATCTTTCTTGGAGGCTCTYTTCAGGTACTGGAAGGGTGCAATTATGTCACCCCAAAGCCTTCTCCTCTCCAGGCTGAGTRACTCAACTTTCTCAGCCTTTCTCCACARGAGAGGTGCTCCTTCTCTCTGAACAACTTGGTGATCTCCTCCAGACTCACTCCCACAGGTCCATGTCCTTCCTRTGCTGGGACCCCAGGGCTGGATGCAGCCCTGCAGGTGGGGTCTCACCAGAGCAGAGCAGAGGGGCAGAATCCCCTCCCTCMCCTGCTGGCCAGACTATGTGGAGATGCAAGGTACCATGCTGATGGGATCTAAAGCCTGAATTTCCCAGCAGATTCAGATATCAAGTGCAGTGCACATAACTGGAAAGATACAACCAAAAGGAAGTTGTGGCTGCATGTGAGAAGTCTCACTAAAGGCAGAACAGGCACTTGGCCTGGACAAAATCTTAGCCTGTGGCTCCCTAAGACAGAGCATAATTCTTGGTCCAACTGAAGACATACAGAATGACAAAACTCTCTATTCTGCACTGGATCATTTCATGGTTTTTGGCTCACCTAGGGTGGACCAATATCTGTAAGTAAGAAAGGGAAGAAACATATGCTTGAGGCAAGGCTGAACGTGTATCAGGCCTAATCCTTTACAGCATGCAAACAGTTTGGCTTTTCACATTGAAAGCAGTCACCTCTATTGGGTACTTTGTATGGATTAGTGTTTGAGAAACTAAGGATGCTGATGATCTGGATTTATTTTTTTATCTTTAGAATGTATCTGGTTTGTATCACCTTGGGGTTTTCCTCATTGATTGATGAGATTTGCTTACGGGAATGAAAAACTGGAATGAGATTGCAAGCACAGAAGTGTAGACTGTTCACAGTGTGCAAAAAAGTGCTAAAGCAGAAGAATAGTATTGCTAAGGGAGGACAASAGAAGAGGGATAGAAAAATAAAGAAATTGACTGAGGATAGTGTTACTTGGTAGGAGCTGAGAGAGTAAAGGTCTTTTTAACTTAGGAGTTGAGGTAGAACCATGTATATGAYCCATGAGATAGGTCCATTTTGTGCACAAATAAGTGTGCAGAGATGATTTGCAATAGAATCTGTGTATGCAAAAGCATGTCGGGGCTTCTTTGCTGTTGCAGTCTAACAAAAGCTTTATAGGAGATAATTTAACCAATGTTTCCTTCAAGCTGACAGCTGGTTTGCTTTCCCTTGAGGCTATGATACATTACTTTTTTCTCCTCTTRAGTCCTGTCAAAAAAAAAGCCAAAACATGTAAAACCTAAGTTGCTTGTATTATCACTTGAAGTCCTTTCCTTTTCATTCTTTTCTTGTCTCCAATGGGAAATTACAAGTAACAATACCCTTTTACAGGATTAAAAACAAGATTATGAATTATTAAAATCTTTAAAGGAAGCTAATTTCGTACTTCAGCAGTGACTTACCTTTATCATCTCTGCTGATGTCATTTTTAAAGTCTCTGAGAAAGATATAGCTAGCTTTTTTCTGAAGAAGTACCAGTCCATGGACATCTATGTTACATTAACTTTATCAACAGTCATCACAATTGGGGATTCGTCAAAATAAACACAATRAACTACATATAAATGCAGCTTATTTCACATTACTTTTATGCAGTAACTTGTTCTTGCACCTATTCTTGGGACTTAAGCATCATCAAAAATACCAAATGAATTAATTCATATATTGCTTGTCAGACAGAAGTACTCTTATTGTTTTTCCACCATTTTAAAGAACTTTAAATGTGGTCTAAGCACCTAGAAAGAAGAAGAAACATCAATTGAATAAAAAAAGAAAGAAAAGAAAATGTTTCTTAATATGTAAAAATAGAAAATCGTAATCTCTACTGAGATCTTTGACATTTACCTTTCTTTTTTTCTTTACACAATTTAAAACATTTTATTTGGACTCTGTAAGGGCTTTAGCAGGGTAAACCACAATATCCCTCTCTCTAAATTGGAGAGAGGGATGGGCTGTCCAGTGGATAAGGAATTGGTTGTATGGTCACATGCAGAGGGCAGTCATTGACAGCTAAATGTCCAAACGGACATRWGTGACAAGAGGTGTCCCTCAGGGATCTGCATTGAGACCAAAACTGTTTCATAAGTGGCACAGRTGAAGGGATCAAGTGCACCCSCAGCATGCTTGAAGGTGACACCAAGCTGAGTGATGGGCTGGGCCACCTGAAGAATGGGATGCCATCCAGAGGGTCCTGGACAAGCTTGAGAAGTGGCCCATGGGAATCTCATAATGTTCAGTAAGGTCAAGTGCAAGGTGCTGCACCTGGGTCAGGGCAATCCTGGTTATCAATCCAGGCTGGGGGATGAACAGATCCACAGCAGCTCTGCCAAGGAGGACTTGGGAGTGCTCGTGGATGCAAAGCTGGATGTGAGCTGGCAATGTGCACTTGCAGGCCCATATCCATGGCTGCTTAAAAAGCAGCATGGCTGGAAGGTTCAGGGAGGTGACCCAGCTCCTCTACTTCACTCTGGTGATACCCCAGTTGGAGTTCTGCTTTCAGTTCTGGGGTCCTCAGCCCAGAACTGAGATACGAGAGATGCCTCTATTGTTCAGTGCTTAATAACATATTTCTGCTCAAAATAATGGCACAGGTTAATTAATCCATCATTGAAAATGCTTGATCTAAGTTTTCTGACTTTGCTCTGTGAAAGTATAAGATTATTTAAGGACTCAAATACATCTGAAAAATGCTTTTAAAAGTTGTGCACTGTCTCTCCACTGCTAATTTTTAGTTCTCAGTACTTAAATTCCTATCCTGGCAATGTCCTTCCAAGAGGCATCATACCAAAAGGTACTATTTACATATCCAGATTACTTGGCTGTGAGAGTCACAAACAAAAGCTACAATTGTAAGGATACAAAAGCTTGACAGTGTGAACTGCAAGCAAAGTAAGGCTCAAACCCAAGCACCCACTTTGGCATATGCAGAGCAGAATGCCCTCATTTAGCTTTGAGTACCAAGCATGACTTTGGGTGCTGCATCCTGGGTAATGTAGAGTCTTGAGAAGGGAGGGTGCATCTTGCATGAGAGCACATGAGAACTGGAAGGACAGAAACATCCCATGTGGGGAAGGAGAATTTCTTCAGAGRTGTTCACAGAGTGGGATCCTGATGGAAAACTTTAGCTTTCACGGCAGTTAAAATAACCTATCAATAATAGAAATCAACCTGCTCTTTCTACTGCCATCTGAACATACTAACATCTCTTGAGCCACTGCTTTTTTTCCACTGAAGTGCTACTCTTGTTTCACCATCAAACTTTATTTTTTTCAAAGGCTAAATTTCTCTGGCAAACTTCTTTAAACATAAATTCAATTTCTGTTCTAATTCCTTAAGATACTGTAAGACCCATTCTTTAATGAGCATACAGACCTTTTCAGGGTATATGACTTGGGAATTCTTAAAAAATCATCATAACATTGAGTTACATAGCCAATAAGGTTTCTGTAAAAACAAAACACATTATACTCCTKGTCTGGATTGAATGTGACACTAATTGCAGACACTATTGCTTCTGGCCCATTGCCTCAGGGTGCTGTTGTTTTAAAAAGTGATCTCAAAAGACAGTAGTGTCTTCAGATTGGGGAAAMTGGGATTTGAATTCCTGGTAGAAGACTGACTATCCTTTGGAATTCTTATTCTAAAGAGAAATATAAGATATATCGAAGTAATCCTAAAAGGAGACTACAATTAATAGTGGCTCAACAACCTCAAAAGAAGTTTAAAAAAATAGTTYCAAAAATGTCAGAAATTCCCAGAGTTATCACAAAAAAGTAGAACTGTCAATGACAGATTTGTTATAGAAACCTGAAATGAGACTTTAGCAAACTAACAATTTTATATTAAAATTTTATATTTATATTAAAAATAATCCTCTATCATATTTTCTAACTTTTTAATAATCCTTTTGACTTATACTGAGATTTCCAGTCACTCATTATTTGTATTACTGTGTTATATGACTGTGTAAATCCATATATTTATGCACATGAACATATATAAACATTTATCTAGATATATGTACAGTCATATGCATTTGTGGGAAAACTCACACACACAGGGTATCCAAACACTCTGGGCCTATAAGCCACAGTTAACCCTTAAAGTTATCAGCTACCGGTATTTTATATTTTTAACAAAAACAATCATGAATATTATTGCTTAATAAAGAATCATGGACACACTGTAGCCTGCTAATTCCTGCCCTCACAAAACAAGAAAGTTTGGATTTTAAAACATTGCAATATGACTGAGTGAGAATTAGGAATTGATTTACAATTATGAGGTAATTCAGAAAGTTTGTGCCATTTAGCAACTTGACTAAATTTAGGAAATATGTATTGTTTTCTGTGCAAAACTCTGGACAAATAATTTCCTTGTCTTTTATCTGATAATGATTTTGATCCCTTTCACAAAGTGGTTTGAAATCTACTACACACTGAATAAGCATTATTTAGAGATAAACTGGGACCCAGATGTTTTGAAAKACAGAGAGACTATATTGCATAACAGACACAACAACCGTGCCTCCTATTTTCTCTTCCAAGTCTTCCTATTTAAATGTGTCTGTGGTTTCCCCTCAAAAGCTCAGAAAAAAGAGATTCTAAATTATCCAGAACAAGTTTCATGAGCTGCACACATTTAAAATTAAGCAAATTAAGTATGTTCTAAAAAGGGTTTTTAGCACCAGCATTCAAGATGAATTGCTAAACTTCCCACTGTAATGTTGACTGTAGATCAATAAGGGTTCTTGAAATGCATAAATACCTTGGCAGAATAAGCCTCATGTAATTATGAAAAAAGTCTCTTATTTTTAATCAAAATTTGGTGTGATAAAATATTTTGAAATAGAGATATTTTTTAAAATTATTTGAAAAGCAGTTGCAAAATTGTGGCATTTATCAATAGCATGTCTACCTCCTTCTCCCAGGCCAGAAGTAGTCTAAAGATTATGACATTTAGTTCTCAAAAGTTTATCCAAGCACATTTTGACAACAATTTATTTCAGTACCTTTCAACTAAACACAATGGACAGAAATATTTCAAGCACCGTTGTATAAATATGTGGGGTTTGGACAGTAATTGTTGGCTATTGTGGACATTGTTATTTTCACTCTTCCAGGAAATTAYAAATACTCACCTTCAAAAAATCAGAAGTTCCATAAATGGACAGTAATTCAATGTCAAACTGAATATCCATATTACTATAAGGAAAAAAAAAAGTAGTTCTAATTTTGCTGTCTGTGACATAATATTTCTTCYCAATATATCCAGAAATAAATCTAAAATTTCAAACAATAAATGGTAAATTGAACTTCATAAGCAGGAACCATAACAAATCCATCTAATAACAATTATTCATCAATAAAAATTAATGTAAAAAAGTTCAAAAAYACAAAAGGCAATATGGCTGGCAGTCACTGAGATCTGAGATATGCATTTTCATCCTGCTCTTGACAAATTCTGCCCTAAACAAAAGTACACAAAAGGCAGGACAAAAGCACAAAGAGAAAGGATAGCTAATATGAAATAGTTGTACTGACTGAGAGCAAAGGTCCACCTGGCCCGTTTTTGACAGTGACTGCTAAAGGAAGCTTAGAGATCCACTGTAAGAGAGGAAATATAATTCTACTAGCATTTTCCCACTTTCTGAGAATAGCTCACTTGGGGATGCTAGGACTGTATACACAGTTCTTCATTTAACAGCCTTCTATGCAGCCTTCATCCAAATGGGTCTGATTCCCCTTTGGTATTTTTGGCATGCAACAGACAATAAGTGATAAAAATAAGTTCCACAGCATAGATATGCTCTCAGTGAAAAGGTATTATCTTCTGTTTATTCTACAGGCTTTGCCTGGTGTTTTTATTGTCTACTCCTTGTCCTTGTTATGAGAACAAGACAATAATTATTTCATGAGCTGTATGGAGCAGRTGAACAAGAACTTAAAGACCTTCACTGTGTCTCTCCTTAGGAATCTCTTTTTGAAGACATGGAGTCCAAGGCTGTTTAGCTGAGCTTAGGCTGCATTCCTGAGGAGTTGAAATGCATGGGATCAACACCAGCATGTTCTGGGAAAGGTTACGTGGCTTCCTCAGCAATGTGCTACTTGTCTTTTCCTGCTTGGGATCCTAAAGCAATAATGAATAAGTACATCATCTTCCATTCTTGCTTAAGAAAACCTTTGAGAGTCACTTTGATACAAAAAAAATCGCAGTTTTGTGCCTCTTCTCTATTGTGACCTCATTTTCTCTGCACCTTTGGCAATATATGAAAATTGCAATAATAATAAATACACTCTCCTCAAAAGTCTTCCAAAAGCCTGCTTTTTCAGCCTGATCTCAGTATTCAACTACTTCCAGCTGACACCTAAATGGTCTTTTTTCTAAAAGATAACTTTTCAGCATTGCTTTTCCTTTCACCRTGCCAAGCATTCAATATCTGGGATGTAAAGTTCCATGGACATAGTAAGATCAGTGCTTTCTGAAAACTGCTTGTGATATGAAAAAAATCAGCATCAGTGTGTTCTTATTTTTCTTCTAAAATATCTCATTAATGTTGTGGTCCATCCACTTGATTTTTTCTAAATAATTTCATTAACTTTTACCAGCTAACTTTATACTAAAGCCTTCAAAATCAAAGAAAGCACATAAATTGGAGATTGAGTGATTTGTGTCTGAAATTSTCTTCTACTGGTGTCATTCTTAGCGATCCTGCATTTTCCACTGACAAACAAAGAGAGGATAGGAGAAAATTATTAATTTTTTTTCTTTCTTTTCTTTTCTTTTTGCTTTTATTTTTGAGAATGCTGAAATAAGTCTTTTTCTCTAATATAAATTTACAGCATGTCTGCTCCTGAGCTGCATATACCTCTATTTGTGTAGTTATATATTTTGAATCATAAATTAATCTGTTTGTGCAGAGGTTGCTGGCTGGTGCTATTTGAATTTGGCCCTCCAGAGGCACATTATTAAAAGTTTAGGTGAAGACACATTAACATTGATTTTCATTCAGTTTTGCTGAGACATACACCAGTAATTAACATCCATTCATCAACTCTGGCACCTATCACAGTACAAAGATAGCACAGAAGCAAAATAAATTTTAAAAAATCATTTTAGTGTTTTAAAGTCAGCATGAAGGGTATATTCTTGGTCTTTCTTTTTACCATAAGACTATAGGATGTCTGTTTCTTTTTAATAAATTGTCAAATAATTCAAAGCCAGTTAAAGCCTTAAAAATATTACAAATCCTCACAGATTCCATGTAATTAACATTCAATCATGCCTGTGGAAAAAAAAAAAACCACTTTAAAATAGTATTTATAATATTGGAGAAAAGTAAGTAGATTCAAATATATATAATATGCAAGGATGGGTTCTTGCGTATTTTAGTGTTACGTTTGCCATCTTTTAGGTACTGGCCCTGTGGCATTTCAGTCTGACCTTCTTGTAACTTTCCAAGAATTTTATTCCCCCAGAGACTTCATCTGAGACTTCATAAGTGCATCTTCCATCTTCCCTGGGGAAGTAGAAAGAGGCTATGTGGTTATTTGCTAAAATGCCCAGTGTCTGAGGGACACAGATATAAAGTGAAGAAAGAAAACACTTTTTCTCAGTTTTTTTTCCCCTATGTATTTAAATACATAGGGAAAATAAAATTTGAAATTTTTTCCCCATTCATGTGGTAATTATTGAAAAAATAAATGTAAATATAATAAATTTATGAAGTTTAACTGCACTCTATGATCTTAGAGGTCTCTTCCAACCTCAAGAAATCTATGCTATTAGGTGGCAGAGGTACTTCAGCTTGTGAGTGGAAAATACTTTCTCATTCTTCCCTAAGTTTGTTCCTTAACTGAAGGGAAGAGACWAAAAAAGGTGTATTTAGTTGTCACAAATATTATATGTAAGAGCCAAATAAATGGAGAAAAAGCTCAGGGTAACTGAAGCATTTTCTATCCATTTCAATCTTCAAACTTTAGACTCTAAAATAGTGATAGATTAACTTCCAGACATGAGATGTCACTTTAAAATAGAAAATGCATTTTTCTAAAGCATAAGAAAATGAAATATTTAAACAAATGTTCACCAAAAAAAAAAAAATCCAGCTTATCTGATATAGTAAGAAAATCTAAAAACAATGCTGCAGAGTGAAACCAGAGGTTTATATTCACAGGGTTCAGGGATCCTTAGGTGAAGTGTCTTGTTTGGATGCTATTTTTTAATTAAGGAATCAATAAAAAACCAGAAACACTCTAAACAAGTTGCTCAGCTGGAGAGAGGTATGCAGGAACCAGGATCAAGAGAAAATGCCTAGAATAATGGTTCATATATCTGCAATGTGCATGTGAAACATAAATGATGGCAGCTGGATGACCATGCGRCTTTGAACAGTGGGGTCCTATGGACAGAAGTTTTAGGGGACTCGAAGCCCTAGGACAAAATAAATATGTTTTGATTTGAAACTACCTAAAATATTAGGAATCATGAGAATGAGTGTAYGCATTTTGACTGCCTGTAAAATTTGACTTGCTGCCCACAAGTTTGGTGTAGGCCCTTGGTCAGATTTACCAAGTGAGTTTTTCATCCATCTACCTTTATAAACAAATAAACAAAYAAACAAATAAAGAAATATACACATATATGTATGTTAATCCACTATCACTTTATTAAACATTCTAGGAGAATGCAAACACTGGCTGCACAAAACCAATGCAATGCAAACAGCAACATAATAACATGTGAAAYCATTGATTTTTAATGATTATCAAATTGATGCTAGCTAACCTGGAGAGCATACAAGAAATTGCAATCAAGGATAGACATGAGAGAGAAACATCACTTACTTAGAAGAAAAATGGAAGGCCAAACCCCAGCTGAAGTTGAAATTGCCTAGTGACACAAGGCGTAACAAGAAGTTCTGTCAGTTTGCTCACAGAAAAGGGTTCAGAGCAAAAAGTTCAGAGGAAATGTGGCACTGTTGACAAAAGGGAGGAGACAGCCCAGTGATGGATGACACAGATAACAGTGAAGTACTTGATGTTTTCCCCACCTCCCTACTTCAGTCCCTGCAGGAAAAGCCTGAGACCAGATCACTGCATCAAGCCAGTCAAGCTTGGGAAGGAGCAGAGCAGTCAAGAGTGGAATCATTTCAGGCTAGGGGCTACTTGAAGGATCCTGATGTACTAAAATCCCTGGACCTGGAAGAGATTAATCTGAAACTGCTGAAGTACACAGCCGAGGTGACTGTAAAGCTGCTACTTACCTGCGACCAAAAAAATTGAGGCTATCTGGAAAAGTCCCTTACAAATTAAAAAAAGAAAAAGAAAATAYTAAGCCAAACATTATAGGAGGGACCATCTGAGAGTTACAGACTATTCAGATTCATCTCTGTTCCTAAAACCATATTTTTAGAGATTTTTCCTAAATAGTTGTGCTGGCTGTAGCTTGGATAGAGGTGGGGTTTTTTTTCAGAGGACCTGGTATTTTGGATTTGTGACCAAAAGAGTGTTGATAATACAGGGATGTTTTTGTTAGGGCTTGAGCAGTGCTTACACAGCATCAAGGTATTTTCTGTGACTCTCTCCACCCCACCAGTGAGGAGGCTGGGGGTAGACAAGAAGTTGAGAGGAGACATGGCCAGGACATCTGATCCCAAATGACCAAATGGATATCCCACACCATATGATGTCATGTTCAGCATATAAAGATGGGGGAGCATATAAAGATGAGGGGCCCCCAGCTCAGGGACCGACTAGACATTGGTCAGTTGGTGGTGAACAACTGTTTTCACTTGCATGACTTGTCTTTCTTGGGTTCTATTTTCTCTCTTTGTTATTTTTTCATTTTCCTTACAATATTGTTGTTGTTTTTATTGTTATTAAAATTTCTTCATCTCAACCCACAGGTTCTCTCATTTTTTTACTCTTCTTATTCTCTTCCCCATCCTGCACTGGGCAGAGTGAGTGAACAACTGCATGGTGCTTCATTGTTGTCTCGGGTTAAACATTAAAGAACAAGTAACAAAGGTTTACTAAGGAATGATCATGCTTATTATCTCAATTATCTTCACTGATAAAGTGRCTAGCAATATGAGTGAAGGGGTAATAGTGGATGTAACACACCTTAACTTTGCTGAGGCTTTGGAAATCTCTCAGAGCACTCTCACTTGTAAGTTACAGGTTGTCTGAATGCACTTTCAGGTAGGCTTAATATTGGCTGCACTTCAGTGCTCAGAGGGTAAGAATCAGGCATGTGATGTCCAGTGAATCTGGTAATGAGCACAAGACCTAGGTGGGGTTATAATGGCTCCACAACTGTTTGGTGTCTTTGTCAACAGCCTCAGTGATGAGAAAATAATTCTCAGTAAACCTACAGAAGAAATTAAATTTGGTTCACACAATAAGAATTAAAGTTTCAATTGATCTTAAAATGCTGGAGAACTGGGCCAAAAGGATGTCCATGCAGCTCACACATGAGTAGTTCAAAGTCATTTCTAGAGCAGAATAATTCAACACAGCTATGAGATGACCAAGTGGCCTTGCAGGTGTAGTAAATCCCAGGCTGGAATCCCTGGAATTTAAGGCCCCCGTGTGTTCTCTTCACATAGGAGACAAACTACATACTGGGTTAAGTAAGGAGAATTTTCTCTACTAGAAAGGATCAAAGGAACTTATTATTCACTTCTACTGCATGGTGCCACATCTCAGCTATTGCATCCAGCTTTTGGTCCCCCTATTCAGGGCTGATGTGGAGGAACTGGAAAGGGTTTGTCAGAAAGGACATCTTCTATGAAGATAGGCTGAAAGAGCTGGGGGTGTTCTTAAATGAGGAGAAGTGAAGACCTTTGGGGAGATCTCATTGGGCCTCCCAATACCTTAAGAGGGCTTATAAGAAAGAAGGGAGAGGGAGGACTTTTCATATGGGCAGATAGTGACAGGATGAGGGGGAATGGCTTTAAACTGAAAGAGACCAGATATAAATCAGATGTTACAATAAATTCTTTACCCAGAGGGTGGTGAGGCACTGGAACAGGTTGCCTAGAGAACTTACAGATGCCCAATTCCTGCCAGGTCAGATGGGGCCCCAAGCAACCTGGTCTAGAGGGTGGCATCCATGCCTACTGCAGAGGGTTGGAACTAGATGATCTTTAAGGTCCTTTGCAACCCAAACCATTCTGTGATTTATTCTATACCTGGACTTGCAACAACCACAAACTACAGGTTGGAAGGCTCAAGCAGGGCATAATGAATACATTTTTCAGCACTGGAATGCTGGAAAATGGTGGTTTAGCACAGCACTAAGATTACACAGAGGAGTTATGGATTCTCTTCTCATTAAGGTTTTTAGGATATGATACTCCTGCTTTTAGTAGGAGGTTGGATGAAATAATTTAAAGATCCTTCTAATGATTCCCTTGTTCTAAATCTAATTTCCTGCTTCCTAATGCACTGGAGTTTTATACTGTTTCCATGTTCTTAAGCATGAAGAAAATGTACTTTGATTTATATATATGCAGACAGTGTTGTAGCCTGGGATGTTGGAGGTCTACATTTATTTTGAAAAAACAAGAAAAAGTGATGAAGAAGTTAGAGTTGATTTGCTATTCATCTCAGTAAGGTGGTGTGTATTGCTGCTAGAAAGACTCTGACATGAATTTGGGTAAGAAAATAGGTTTTTGTGTCTTTGCTTCCTCCAGTTCAGGGATCAGGATCACCTTGGCACAACTATGTAGTAACCAAAAGAGCTATGGATATTCTTACCAGTTAGATCTCAGTAAGTAGAAACTGTCAAATAGTGGACTGCAGAGAAGTGTTCTATATTACCAGCCACTACAAGAACACTTTGAGTTATAAATATCCATAAGCTTTAATGGAGAAGAGAACTGTGCCTGTCAGCAGAAAAAAAATACTATCAACCTGTGATGCCCTACACAAATAATGTCAAACTTGGGGCAYGATGCAGATTAAGGTGCACTTTAAGCCATCTACTAAATGGAGTATTAGCTGGAAACTGGATTTCACCATCAATGAAACATAATTTAATATATCTGAAGGCCAGTATTGGTTCACCTATCTCAGCTGCAATTGCAGTGAAGAAGAAAAGTCCTTCTGACTGTAAGAAAGTACTCTCTTTTCTATTACTGATCTCAACAGTGAGTTTTGATCCTGATTGTGTTCCATGGCAGCATCTTGAAAGAAACTTTTTTTAGCCTTGAACACAAGCATACTCCCCGCTTCTCTGAGTATAATACCACTGTATCTCAGTGGAGGATGAGCAATGCTTTCCTAACTTGCTGCCTTAGAGTAGAAAAGGGTGTATTTAATTTGACATGAACATCTGATAGAAAATGTTAATCTGGGATTATCTACCCAGGTAGATAATCCAGGTTTATGATATTACAATCTAATCTAATCTAATCTAATCTAATCTAATCTAGTCTAATCTAATTTCTGATGATATTTTGCAATTTGGCCTTTAGCAAGTATTGGCCTTGCTCATGTATGTTAGGTTTAATCTACCTTAGTACTGTAAATAGGCTTACAAGGCCTATGCACTTTTTATAACATCTTGAGAACTTAGAAACCAAAAACACAAAGTATTTTAACAGGGCAGAAAAGATAAAAGGGAGTGTGAAGACAATCTTTGAAAATTCACTCTGTAGATTTTTTATGATTTCCATGACTGTTCATTATAGAGAGTTTCTTTGATTGCAGGCACTTTCGGTTTATATGTTCACCTTTGACTCAAAGACTCCCCAAAATTTGAGGCCTAGAGACAGGAATGAAAGAATAAAATGAAGGGCACATGACTTAGAGGACACAAGGACAGAGTTAAGAAATTGCAGAGAAAATTGCCAGTAATGAGAGTAGAGTTATGCAGAGTTTGGAAGTCAGGAATGGGGATAATGAGAGGTTAATGAATAGATCATAACAGAGGTTGTCCATAATGTAGATGATTACTAGACCAGCATTTTGGATGAAGCTGATAAAGGAAAAAGCAAGGGAAGGCCAGTGATGAAGCATGCAAATGAAGCAACTGAAGATCAAGTTTAGACCATATTTTGCATTGATACCAAAGAAAATAAACGAAGTTTAAAATAAAGAAATTAAGGAAATAAAAGGAACTAGAGAATTTTAAAAAGAAAAATATGTGGGGAGAGAAAGGGAGAATATCTGTTGTATAAGCTTACAAAACATCAAAGAAGAAAAATGAATAGGGAGCTTGGAAGAATGCTCAAGTCAAGAGTRCAGCTCAAGACAGACAGTTTGTCCTATTGCCACTGGGCTCTTATTTTCTAGCCAACTATGTACTGCCTCTTGATTTCATCCTGAAGAAATTCTACACTTACACAACTAAAACTGGTTCAATATTTGGAGAATACTTACAGAAATGCTTCAGATGGCATTCCAGATCTATGCCTACAGATTAGCTTCCCAGTTGTCTCACAAAACTCTKATTATACTTCATATAACATATTGAACAGTACAAAAATACATGTAGTAAGTATTCTAAATTTAATGCATACATTATACAAGTTAATAATATATGATATATGAAATCATATAAAAACAAATATATATCTACAGATAACATATGTGAGTATGTAGTTCTTCATTGAGTGTGTCCATGGAATTAAATTAAATACAAGGAGTAATGTTGGTCCTAAATTAATACCACAGACATGAAGAAAAAGTATGTTGGAAAGTTTTTTACAGCRTATCAAGATGAAAATGTATCAAATGCTCTCTTTGAGATCTTTGTGCAGCAGGCGAGGTGTGGCAGTTGAGTTGGTGTCAGTTATGCAGGATGTATCATAACATGGATTTAACAGAAAAGGTTATGGACATGAAAAGATCCTGGAGTATCTGACTTTATGTGACAAGGTTTTGGTATCAGGGTGGCTACAAGCTGCCAGAAACTTCTTCCATGTACAAAAAGCCAACATCAGCTGTCTCCAAGAAGGACCTGCCACCCTGGCCAAGGCTGAGCCCACCAGCAGCAGTGGCAGCACCTCTGGGATAACATAGATAAGAAGTGGGGAAAAACTTCTTCACAACAGCAGCCACATAGAGAACTGAGAACATGTAAGAGAAATAATCCTGCAGACACCAAGGTCAGTGCAGACGTTCCCCTGCAGGCCATGGTGCAGCCCATGGTGAGGCCGCTATGCCTGTGCAGGAGGTCCCTGGTGGAGCAGAGATCCACCTGCAGTCTGTGGAGGACCCCATGGGAAACCCACACAGAAGCAGGCTTCTGACAGGACCTGCGGCCCGTAGAGAGAGGAAGCCCCTCTGGAGCGGGCTTGCCATCAGGATTTGTGACCCCGTGGGGCAGCTCTGCTGATGCAGTTTGTTCCTGAAGTACTGCACCCTGTGGAAGGGACATGCACTGGAACAGTTTGTGAAGAACTACAATCCACAGGAAGGACTTACCCTGGAGGACCTTCCTGTAGCAGGGACCCCACACTGCAGCAASGGGAGTGTGCAAGGAGGAATGAGCAGCACAACCTGTAATGAACTGACCACAACCCCCATTCCCCATTCCCCTGCACCTCTTGTGCAAAGTAGAGAAATCTGAGTGAAGCTGAGCCCAGAAAGAGGGATGAGAAGGGAAGGTGCTTTTAGATTTGGTCTTACTCCTTCTTATCCTACCTCATCGTTCATTGTTGATAAACTAAATTCATTTCTCCAAGTCAAGTCTGTTTTGCCCATTACAGTGATCTCCCTATCCTTATTTCATCCCACAAGTCTTTTATTTCATTTTCTTCTCCCCAGTCCACAGTCCAGCTGAGAAGCTTGGTGGGCCTGTGGTAGTTAGACATGGTCAACCCACCAGAGAAAACAAGGATTTTTCTTATCTATTGTGAGTGAAAATAAGATGTGACTTTTGGGTTTGTTGTAAGTTATCCCTTGAATTGTTTTTCTTCTTTGCATTCTGTTGGTTATAAAAGAAGACCAATTCAGCTCCAGGCTTCCAATGCTCTTTCCTTACTCCAACACATCTGTCATCTTCCTAGGGATAAATATGGTGTGCACAAGGGCAGATAACAGCAGAGACCATTATTGGCATTTTCTCAGGGTTTTACATAAGAACATGGGAATCCTCTTGCTAAAACAGGTTGTCTAGGTCCATCACTCAGACTCTGAGGGCTAGCAACAAGTTTCCCACAGGAAGATGTGTGATTCAAACCATGAGAAAAATGCTTCATTAAATGGCTCATGCCTATTCCCTGAGCCTGATTTCCTTAAGGCCTGAAAAGTGAATTTTGATCTCCCTTTCAAAAATTCTATTGTTGTTAGTAAATATTCTGAGAGTAGATTTTTCTTTTCCTGCTAGGCATATAAATATCTAACCACTATCTAAAACTTGCTCAACTATAACCTTCAACAGCATTCTGTGACATTGATGAAAATTAAAGCCTTGTTACAGAGCGAATGTTTTGTTTTAGCAGTATGAAATTTTCCCCCTCTTGAATTCATTGAACATCTCTGTTCTTGTGCTATAAAACAAAAAATACAGTCACAAAGGGCTTAATGGATATTGGGAGGTATTCCTGCATTTGGAGCTGACTTAGAGATGAAGGGTAGTTAAAAAAAAAAAAAGAGCTACAGGCTTTTCCACAGTTATCTATTTTCCCATTTAACTTCCAGTAACAAAGAGAAAAGGAGTACAAATTATACTGTACCACAACAGAATGATCAGTGACAAATGTCTGTCAGTAAGATTACCATTGCAGATAGAATATGTAAACATACGTTTCGAAACCAATTTTTCCTTATGCATTCTGTCTCATCACAAAGATGCCAACTGGATAGGCTCACTTTGCACATAAGATGAGCATATTTAATAAAATGAGAGAGGAGAAATGATAAAATTTTATTATCTTGTTTTAGAACACTTTCTTCGGTCCATTTTTCTGTGGAAATAGATTAAGCACAGTTAATCAAGGTCTGTCACTGGGTTCCAGTGGTGACTTGATACACTGCAAAATAAAAAGGACAAATGTAGCACAAAAGGAAGACACATATGGAATTACTTGTGGTTTCTAACAGACTTCAAATAAAGAACAGATTTTTACAGACTTTTAATACAGAGAAACACAAAATCACACGATTTCGTCTCTTCAGCTGTTTCTGAAAGCAAATAAAAATATTACAGTGCACATGGTGTTGCAAGTCCTTCAGCAAGGAAGGGCTCCTTACCACAAGAATCAGTACCATGGTATCACCCAGAGGAGATTATATTCTCCTGTTTTCCAATATCTTTAATTCTTCGTAGTACTCTAGAACTAACTTAGGTTCATAACTTCTTTCATGTTTGGTTATTATAGCACACCTGTTAGCTTGCACATTGCCCTAGCAAAGCTTACCAGCACAATGAATAAACCCAACTGCAATAACATAGTCATAAACTTGAGTCTAGAAGACTGCTACTAATGGAAATCCAATTTTTCTTTTACTTTAGAGATTTAGCTTAATTACAATTTATTAATTACCTGGAAAAAAAATCCAATGCTGTTGATGTGGAACCTCAGAAGTATCTACAGAAAGACTTTTAGAGAAAGCTGTCCTTTAGTAGTATATAGGTAACTTGGTTAAGTTAATTTTCTAGATTTCCTCAGTGGACCATGAAAAGAACTAAGATGGGACAGATCATTCTTTAGAAGTGCCTAAGAAAGGAGTTAAGAAGAGGGATGCATTTCCCTCTGGAAGCATTACATTGTGTCTACTAAGGCAGAATCTACTCAAGACTAGAGAAGTAGCCAAACTTGTTTAAAAGTTTAAAAAAAAAAAGTAAGGCTTTGGTTTTTTTATCTGAATCAAACTCTACGTGACTAACTGTACAGAATTTTCTGAAGAACATTAAACATAATCCAGAAGTTCTTATGCACTGAATTATTCTCCAAATCACTATTTTCTCCACAGTATTTTGGTAATATACTCTTCCTATGACATATAGTACAACTGAAAAATATGAGATTTTCTGGTTTGTCCCATCTAAACAATCTGTTTCTTTCAAATTTTTTCTTTTATTCTGATATTTCACTTTGTTTTAACCTACTTTTCTGAGTTAATACAATGCTCTGAATCCTGATGTCTCTGAATAGTTTAACTGAAGTTGGAATGCTCCCACTTCTTCTGCAAAGTTCATACTTAGACATGTATGGGCTGGCAACTTTAACACTACTCATTGTGTAGCTAATTGCATTGGCCCTTGCTGTGAATTTCTTGATTTTCTTCTGGTATAAATTCACTCATTGTAAGAATGCACAGAAGTGCAAGTTCACTGCTGTTAATGGAAGTCTGAGCTGTTCACAAAACCAGGATCTATAAGATTTAAGTTCTGAATATTTGATAGTATGAAGTATATAGTAATCATGTGATTTCAGTGCGACAGAATTTATTACCTTTAAACYTTGGTGATTATTTTTTCCTGATTAGCAAGTTGAAAATTCTTATCTATTTAGACTTTCAAGATTTGTCCCGTTACTCTTTCCTTGGTAGCAGTCTGTTTTACTGAAATGTATTAAAAGTTAAAACTAAATAAATCTGCATTAGGTAAAAATAAAGGTTATCTGTGGAATAGAAAATCTAGACAGAGAGGACCTTCTTTATGTTCTGGTAGAAGGTGAGCTGGAAAGGGCTTATGCCCCAGTTTTCTATGGGCAGTTAATTTTTTTTCCCTTAGAAAATGCTCCCTATTTTTAAGAGGGCAAATGATTCCTCTTTATTACAGTATTATCTAATGGTGAGGAAGAAGCTTGCCCCCTTGCTGCTGACTTCACCTGAGAAGTCAATCATGACTGCTACAGCTGAATCTGGAGGAAAACTACAAAGAATTTTATTGACTGAAAAATGGAAATGGAGGAAAAGGATTATGTCTTGGGAACAGTAAGCAAGTAATAGTGAATCTTTATTTAGGAAATGTCCTGCTTCCTAATATTTCATTACTTGGCACAATCTATTCAAATTCCAACTTTCAGATGCAATATGCTGGGTGTCAATACATCCACTGTTCAGAGATGGGGCCAGGTGTTGCAGAAAAAGTGCTACCATAAACAAGTAATACATCTCAGTTCTACACAGACTTTCTGTGTGATTTACTATCTTTAAGCTTGTCACTCACTGGCCTCTAAATACTACTCAATAAGCTTAATGACTGGTAAAAAAATGAGATGAAACTGCTTAAGAAAAGGCAGGTCAAGCATGAACACAGCTGGATGAGTTTGAGTCATTGCCAGCTATCCAGGTATTTTTTATCAGGTTGCAGCTTTCTTGTGCACTATGGCAGGAATAAGCCAAAAGGAAAAACATAAGAGGTCAAAGAGCTACTTGAGAGATTAATTTAGTGTACTTATTTCTCTTTCCACATTTTAATGAAACTTATGTTTCATTTGAATATTTCACAACTATCTGAACAAGATATAATTCATTTGAAACACATTAACGACTGATAGTCTTTGAAGCTTTAAATAATAGAACCAGAGGCCTGAAAAGGACCTCAAGAAGACATCTCTTCCATATCCCTACTCTAAAGCAAACTGAACTATGCTTATATCCATTTGACTGATGTTTGTTCTAAAAATCTTCAGAGACTGAGTATTTACAATCTCCCATTACATTAGCTTCCGGGTTGTCTCAATCCTTAGCACTGGAATTTGCTTCCTAACACCTAACTTTGTTGTAACTTAAGCCCATTATTTTTCAGCCTCACCTACTGGCGATGCAGCCAACAAATTTCTCCTTTCCTTTCTGTGTCAACTTTTCATGTATTTGGAGTTCATAGTTCATGCCTTTAATTATGCACTGACAACTTTTAGGCTTCAAGAGAAACATAACTGACCAGCTGGAAATGCAGTGAGTTTATTTAAAAGAAAGAAATGTGTGATCAAGAAAACAAGAGTCTTAGTTAAGTGGTTACCCCAACTGATTAGCTGCTTCACTGGTTAGCCTGCCAGTCTGTCCTTAGAAGGTCCAAAATAATGAACACTGCTTTGTAATTCTCTTCTTCCTCCAATATTAATGAATCTGAATTCTTTTGCCAGTTTTTCTTTATTTGTAAGGCCTACTGTTTGGGAAAGAGGCTGTGTTAACTGTGAAATATTCCTCTGTTAGGCAATATTTGTCACCACAGCTAAATATACAGCTATGTGTAAGCCAGACTAATCTACTCTGAAAATCTAAATGAAAATGAAAAAAAGAGTACATATTCATTTTTCCCTTTACATCCTACCTTACGCTGACAGCCTCTACATTACTTTCTCAATTAATTTTATCACAAATCTGTTAAATATCTGAGTCTCTTCTGCCTAAGTCAGGAGCTTATGTTAGTTAGTCTAAGGTTTAGGCCTGTAATCCCCCTTCTTATTGGCTGTATGACCTTCTGGCAAGCTGGTACACTAAGCTGGCACGTTTCAGTATCTCGTGTATTCATTTTCATAATAAAGTGGAAAGAGTTTCTCCCTGCCCTTTTCAAAACTGGTTTGGAGTCACTGCAGCACCTGCTTGCTGTATTTAAGAGAATCCTTTTGTGGTTTTGTCCTTCTTTATCACTGCTCCATAAAAATGCTGTGGACAAAATAGTTAGGACACTTTTTTTACCTTGGATATCAAGTTTTCTACCARCACTGTCCCATTCACAACCCTCCCCCAAGGTAACACTAATGACTAACCTGCCATTGAACAGCRTGGAAAGGATCTTGTCGCTTGGACTTGCAAGACCAAGTGGACTTGGTGGTCTAGGCACCTTGTGTAGTGCCTGTTCTTCAACCTCCAATAATTTCTTACAAAATATTCAAATAGCATTCCAGGTGTCATATAAATACTTCAAATAAACTGATGATAGTGCTATTTATCATAAGTTTAATAGTTTTKTGACTATAGATATAATTCTAACAGTTTTACTAGTAATGTACATTCAAGAATTGGYTTGAGTTTTTAAAAACATTTTATTTTTAATGAAACATTCAGAGGAAATGTTTCAGCCCATCAAGCTAAACTATCAAGACTGGAAACCCAACGAGAATTTAGTTGATTCCATTCAGCAAACAAACTATTAGCAATGACTGACTTAGACAGGGTATTAAAAAATATTTTAAAGCTTCATGACAGACTTTTTGGGTCTCAGAGTGGCCAGTGAGGGTGACATTGAGGAGAAGGTGTGTTACTGACYACCTGATCAATGTATTGAAGTGGATAAAGTCTACTTAAAATGTTCAAGGAAGTCTTTGGATCCTATGATACTGGTTCTTACGGGAACTTTAACATCTGGAAGGACACTGTGGTGAGAAGCAAGCTATCCAGGAGGCTTCTGGATTGTATTTGAGGTAAACTCATGATACAGACACTGGAAGTGACTCTGGCATTCACTAGCTAGCAACAGCTCTTTGGGACTACGATAACCAGTAGAAACCATGGCTGTAATGACACCAAAATAGTGAAGTTCAAAATCCTGAGGAGGCAGAGGAAGGTAAGCAGTGCAGTACAGAGGCTGCACTTTAGGAGGGCAGACTTCAGCTTATATGGGGAGTTGAAATGTAGCATTCCATGGGAGGCAGCTCTGATAGGCAAATGAGTTCAGGGAATCTAGCAAGTCTGTAAGGACATCATCTTTTGAGCCTATGAATGTTCATGCTGATAGTCAGGAAATCAAGTACATTTATCAATAGACCAACTCAAGACAGAGATCCACCAGAAAAGGCAGCATAAAGGAGATGGAAGCAAGGATAGGCTTCAAAGGAGGAATTTCTGAAACATTGCATTAGTATGCAGTGATGACATCAGGGAAACCAAAGCTCAATTAGAATCAAGGCTTGTCAGGGACATCAAGGCAAGAAGAAGAGCTTGTACATTACTAATAAAAGCTTGACAAAGGAAAACGTATGTAMTGATTGCTGAATGAAAAGCGTGATTCAGCAACACTGGCCACTGGTAAGGCTGAAATGCTCAGGGCCTAGTTCTTTGAGGCCTGTGTGCTTAATGAGAGAGAAGAGAGGGAATAACAGCAGTGGATAAGGATCAAGTCAGAGACTGCTTATGAGAACTCAACTCATAAATGCTCATGGATCTGACAAGCTGTATCGAAACTTTATAAAGGTTCCAAAAGGACAACCCAGAGAACTAAAGGCAGCTCAGTCTTACTTCAGTCCCGAGCAAATACTCTAGAAACATATTTCTGGGAATCTGAAACAGARGAACAATGTGATGGACAATATTTTCATCAAGTTTTCAGATGAAATGCATATGAAGGCTACAGTTGAAGGACTTGAGGAGCAGGCTGCCATTTGGAAGAACCTATGGGATGAATGGACAACAGGTTCAGGGAACAAAAGCCCTTCAAGGAAAGATAGAAGGAAATAGAATTTTCCAGTCTGAAGAAGAGACAGTTTTGAGGGGACCAGCAGCCTTCCAATAYCTAGGAGGAGGTTATAAAAAGAATGTTGTGAGTTTTCCAGTGATGGATATCAGGAGAACAAGAAATAATAGACATGAATGAGAAAAAGAATATTTCCAGCTGAGTATAACTCATGAAGACACCCAGTAAGTGAAGTAGGTTACTTAGAGAGGGTACACAAACTCCACTTTGATATTTTCAAGACTAGGTCGTGTGAATCTGTATGCAACACTGTTTAGAACAAGACTTTACCCTAAATCTTTCCTGAGGTTCCTTCTAACCTAAAGTATCTCATATCTCTATTAAAGGAAAAAAACAGAATTCTGTTTCTGAAACTTGTGGAAGCTTGTTTTATGTACTCTTTTTTTTTTTTTTCTATGTGAAAAAGCTTTTCATTGGTGCTGTTTTCCAAAAGTGCATAATGTCCTGATGTTTCCAACCATTTCAACACATTGGAACCATTTAGATTGTAAGAACAGAAGTTTAAACTTCCCAGACTTGATGGAGTATTTGACTATTATCTGTGGCTGTTTCTAAAAGAAGCAGTTTTTAATTTCTGCAACTGTGAGTTACAGATTTCATGGAACTACAATACAAATGTTGTACATGTCTTAACTACATGAAGAACATGATGCTACTTCTAGCAGTTTTATGAGCACTGGTTGAAGCTTTATTTATGAGCATTCTGGATTGTATTCTGAATTKATATGTTACTATAGTGTTTTCTATAGTGCTGTTTGATAACATTTGTTCTCAAGAATGTGTCAGTACATAGRACATATTTTGTCTTTTGGCTATTACCTAACACAATTTTTAATGCTGTGTCTATATCAGTCATTACCAACTGTATATTTGATGAATGGAATCAGCTAAGTCCTTTCTGGGGTTACAGTCCCAATAGTTGAGTTTGATGGGCCAATAGGTTTCTATTGCACAGTTTCCTTTCTTTTACAAAGCCCATTTGCAAACACTATAACATTGCTAGCATTTCTTGTTACCTGTTGTGACTCAGAAGAGATTTTATTCTTATGTGGAATTTCTAGAATTATATGCATTCCCAACRTTTCTATTGTTTCCTCAAAATTCAGCTCACATCCTCTAGTTGAGACTAARACTGGCTAAATATTTCCATATCTCATATAAAGCATATTGTTGGCATCACTGATGGTCCTACAGCTGTATATATTTAATCAGTATACTTTAATCCCAAGYTCCTGTAGGATGAGGTATGAGGTTGTGAGGTGGTTATTTGTTTTCTTTCCCCTTTCTGAACACCATATTTATCTCTGACATGGAAAGAGGGAACTTGTATCRTTTCATTCAACACCATAAACTGCATGGGAAAGTCTTTGTTCTGGCTCTGTGACTATACTCCTGTACATGAACATGAATATTCTCCTCGACAACTGAGCATTAGCTGCCTGACTGTGGTTTCTCTGGAGATTAGACATTTTGTTGTGGTGTGACAAGTCTGTAGAAAACCTCAGTTTATTCCACTGAGATATTTTGGTGCTCTGAGGCACAGAGGGAAGCAAACATTTGTCTCTCATACGGTCTGTATGTTTTTTTAAACCTTGCTGACAAATATGTGAGACATAGGCCATTTGTTTTAGTTTTCCTTTTTTCTCCTGGCTCAACACTGCACCCATTCAGTGTTCCCTAACTTTTAACTCAGAAGGTCTTGCTGGCCATATACATCAATAAATAAAATAGGGCTAAGGGCTGTTTTCTGGCTGTGAGGCTAAATGGCACACAATGGCTGCAGGCATACTACATAACACTTGGCCTTGAGCGTCACCTCAAGGGGACAAAGTGTCTGAAATAATGTGAGGGTCAGATTGCAGCTTTTAACATAGGTGTTTTTCTACTATGAAAAAGCACTTGCTGCMTGATTTTTGTGTGTGGCAGGAGGTGTGTGTCAAGGTCCCAAATCTTCAGAGACAGTTTCAGAGAAACCATCAAGGGTGATGTTGGATATCGGGAGAGATTCCTTGTAAATGCTATCCCCATGCCTGGGCATTGTCTGGCAGGGTGCTAGTTAGCACCAGGCAAACTGAGGAGAACAAAGTCTGTTAGCACCCAAGCAGTGTGATAACCAGGGGTCCAGTGCTGGAAGTCAAGCTTTGTTTACACAGCATTATGGCCATATAGGCTTAATGCAAATGCATGCTCAGACTTTGTGTCTCTGTATTTGTACAAGTACRTGCACACTGAAGCTTTTTGTACAGCCTCTGCCCCTCCTTGTTGTTTGCTGTGTTTGGTAGTTCTCAAGGAAGCACCGTCACCTTTTCTGTGACGGTGACCTTTCAAATGACATGCTGTCTGAGTCTTGTCCCAAGACGTTCTCAAAAGGTGTGACATATTTTAGGCAGTGTAAACCTCAGTGGACCAGAGATGGAAAGAGAAAATAACTGTATGGATACTGTTTCCTAGATCAAAAATGACATCTAACCACCATGATGTACATGTTAACTTAAAAAATGCTGAGGTTTCRTTTCATATGTAAAAGTGTGCATAGATTTATCTGTTGGATTAGAGTACATTGCAGAAAGAACTTAATGTGAATAGTTCAGATACTACAGATTTAATTAGCAGTGGAGAAAATGATGTCCTACACTAAAAGCAGACCACACAGCTATGAACAGTTTCTGGAGGCTGTTAGGTTTTAAGCTCATTCTGTGGAAGCCTGTCTGTTATCAGCTCTAAGCTTCTYTAAACAATAACAACCAATTGTATAGTAGTGAGGGAGCAGACAACTCCCTGATGCTACAGCACTTTCGCTAATGTTACTCCAAGCTGAGTAAATATAGTATTCCTGGCACACTAGAATGGATATAGTTAGTGTTAGAGATTAAACAGCTATAAGCATAGGAACTGAASATGCCACTGGGACAGGAATCCTTTATGTCAGCCCATTTGCAGGCTCCATCAACCAAAACTACCAGTGGATTAGCTGTAGAAGTTGAAGGGCAAAGGCTCTAGTTATCAGGAAGARCAAAAGTAAGCATTGTACTGATAATACTGGGTAATAGTAGATCTCAAAAGCAATGCAACAAGAGTGGTTCTGGGTGGGCATACTAACATTTGAGGAAAACCAGAGGAAGTATTTCAGGCAGGAGTGAATAGTGGCATTAAATCTTGGGTATGTTTCTCCAAATAGAAGAGTAAGCATGTCCTGGACTTCCTGCCACTAAAAATCAACAGTGAGTGAATTCAGTGAACACCCTTCTGGAGCTCATTGATCCTGGGAAGAGAAGTCCTAAGGAAAATCCCGAGCAACACACCTAGATTTGCTGTTTATGTGGGATGAGGTATGCTATATTATGCTGTTATGGGGATGAGGTAAAACAGGAAACTAGTGCATTTATTTGAGTTAAAGCTAGAYACAGACTCTTCCCTGCCATGGCCTGCTGTGCGGTGCTTTACTTATAGTGCAACTGCCTCTATTCCTGATTTTTTTAATCCAGGGTTTTTATTTCCAGATTGTATGATCCTCTGAAGAAGGAACCTGTTATTRAGACTGAACCTACAGACTAACAAGGGCTAGACCTTTTAGAGATTTCTTGAAATCAATAATTCAACTTTGTCCATTCATTTCTGAGAAACAGGGAGACTAAGAGCTGAAATGCCAAAAGGAAATCTATTTTAATTTTGTATTCCTGCTACTACCTGGGAAGAGAGATACCCCAAGAAACTACCCCTTGTCAAATTTTACAGAAATTTTCTCCAAGCCTCAGGAATGTGTCCAAACTTTTGGGCTTCTCTGATTCTGATGCTTCACTCACCATTAATTTAATACATGCCACTAGTCAGGGAGGTAAGAAGCAAGCCACCGAGAGCTTAAAACAAAGAGAAGTAGTGCTTTTACATTCATTTTCCCCCACCTATAAATTTTCCTTTGATTTCATTTAATTTGGTAAACCTGGCAAGTTGCTGCCAGGTGGATCTCCTACACAAATCTGTCTCAAGATTTCATTATCCTTCTTATTTCTAGCATCATTATTCAGACATCTCTGTTTTCTCTAGCTAATTAGCCCGCTGTTTAAGAGGTGCACATTTCTTAACATATGGTACACAGTTGCACTGCATGTGTGCTGTATTTTCATTTTCTAGTTTGAATCTTATATTTCTGATACAGTATGTCAGAAATATCAGATGCCCATCTTACAGAACAGCACTTACAGCTTCACATTGAAATGTACCCTAATTATACTTTCGAAATCCTTACRTCCCCATGTTTTCAATTAAGACATCACAGCCATTACAGTACTGTGACAACAGATTGTGATTTAAAGATTATAGTATTTGGAGGTCAGAATTTAGCAGGAAATAAAAGCCACAGGAATTAAGTGTTTAAAATAATCAAGATTTAAAAAATGTACCTTTCCAATTCAGTGGAGAAAAACCCCAAACAAAAATCCTCCACGTGGCGTGGTACTGTCTCTTTGAGACACTGGCATTGCATGCAGCTGTTATAAATCTTCTTCCTGTGTAAGACTGCAGAGGGAGGACCTGACTGGCAACACAAAGGAAGGAGCAGGTCTGTTCGCCTGTCTGGGAGAGACAGAGGGAGAGGAGCGGGTGGAGGGGGAGCGAGGCACGCACACACGAGCAGCTGAATACAGAAAGATTCACTCCTTCTGTACAGCCCACAGACCATCTCTGCCTAAGTGATTCTGGTCCACCATTTGCATGATATATTAGCCTTTCAAGCTGTCTTGTGGTATTATCTGAGAGACTGTAGCTTTTGCTTTTAGCTAAGCTCCTCTGCAATTGTTGTTATCTCCAGCAGGTCTCCATTTCTAACCAATATTAACCTTATAGCAAGGAAAACAGTATACTTAGAGCTGTGCACATGCTGAAAATGCAACAGGACACTCTAAGGGCTGAATTAAACAGCTACAGTTACACAAAATTAAATTTCTGCGTCATTTACTGTACTGGAAAAATAGTGGTTTTTTCTTAAAAAAAAAACAAACAACAACAAAACAACCAAACCAAACATTTCACCTATATACAGTATCTCTGTGAAATAATATTAAAAAAAAAAAAGCAGCATTAATTCTGGAGTAAGTGTGCTCATATGGGTTGTTGCACTCATATAACCATATAAGCTTCACTGTGCTGGTGTAACTGATAATATGTGCTGTACTTACTAGCTCTCAGGTCCCTTGAGCTGCAGAGATGCAGATGTAACCTTAAATTCTTTCTAAAGCAAATCCTGCAGATGCTTTCTACCTCCCTCATCCTCCCTCAAAAAAACCTTCAACTCCCTCTATAGGATTAGCTTTCTTCTGTACCTACCCCCTCCATGAGGCATCGAGCCTGAATCGCTGTCAGTCATCTGGTTACTCCCCAGCTCCTCCAGACATCCCCTCCAGCCAACGCACACATCCCTGCAAGCTCCTGCCTGAATCAGGAACTGACAGCTGCGAGACAGGTAGTGTGAGGATCATATCCAAAAGATGAACGAATATTTTCAGCAGAAGCAAGCACCTATCCCCTAATACACCATTTCCCTAACAAAAAGGAAAATAATGTAATTGTTTTTTCTTCTTGTATAGCTAGCTCTTTTATCATGCACTGAATACAACAGAATTATAAGATTTTGAGTAGTTTTGTGACAGCAAGTGTAACCACAGAATACATAAATATCTGTGAGATGTACAGTTATTTCTAACATCTGGGTCAGACATGAATGCTTCTGTGTTCTTATATCAAAGATGCAGTATGATAGCAGAATTCTATTTAACGTAAGGACTGCACAGCACAGTGAGGGTAAGAATTATACCAAAATGGCTGCAAGCATTTTCCAGCCTGTGGGTAGAGAACGGGGCACCTAAAGAGCKGGACTGCTTTTCAGTAGTAGTCAGAGGCTGCAACTGCTATTGACTTAGTGCTCAGCTCATTTAAAATGCAAGCCTTATTTAGATGCTTAATATAGATTTAGGCGTCTGACTGTAAACACTTGATTAAAAATATTGGCCTAGCTTTACAAATAAAGGTCAAAGGAAACACATTASTGAGCGCTGGAAAGCAAGAATAAGACAAGGAATAAAGACAATAGTAGTTCCAAGGATTTGCGGAGGACAAAAAAAGGAAGGCACTTTGATGCTATTTATTATTTTTATTATTAGTTAATTTCAATTTCATTTATTGAAATTTTATTACTCTTATACAGCCATTGCTACTCTCCCTCTTGTTTTTTATTATCCATTACTGTTCTTTGCACCTATTCAGCCTGAATGAGAGCAGAAAATTCTGTGTAGAAATCCTGAGAGACAGCCTGTTCACATGAAACTTTCATCCAAATTTTAGTAGATACCAAAGGGTGAACCTTTAATTGGGCAAGGAAGAAACTTATGGATACCTAGCTAAAGCTGTACATTTTCAGATGTTCTCCTATCATAATGATGTCCTGCTGCCACACTTTCTACTTTTTAGCTGTCCAGCATGAAAATAATAAAACAGAGCCACTAGCAACCACCAAAAGAACAAATGCTTTTATTTATCATCCACCTGGATGTAGGATTTCAGTCAGACTTCTAAAGCATGTATGTGTAAATGCTGTCTGTGTGGCAGTTATTTAAGCTCCCTTTGAATTCTGTCCACCCATTTAGTAATCCCTGCCAAGTCAGTCTCTATTACCCATACCTACTAAGATGTGTTTTAATGGWGAAAGTAACAGGTTGACTTAATAAAAATGCTGGCAGTGACACCAAGGAATGCTGGGACTTCACTAGTCTGAAAAATAATGACCTGATGGGAGCTTTGTTCCTCTTTCTCATGGGTCCCTGCTAGAAACAGCCAAATAATTATAAAAAGGAGCCAACTCAATAAACACAGTGGGAAGTACTGTGGATGTTATTATATAAATGCATTATAGATATTTTTCAGCTTTGATTTTTTGGATATGAATTTACTAAAACTTTTCATGCTGTTTGAATTTTTTTATTATTTTTAATTTTTTATCGCAACTTCAATTTGTATTACCGAATATTTTAAAAAAACTCAGGCAAACACTAAAGCAACCCCCACCTGAATCGAACAGGCCAAATACTGTATGAGTCATATTTATGAAGCACTTTTAGTTGCACCAAAAAAAATAGCTCAGATACACTTTTGTATCTGATTCCATACATATGGACATTTTCAGGGTAGATTTATCTCCCTTACACTAGGGACAATCTATTTTAAGCAAAGGCCAGATTCAGATTTATGTGGTTTCTAGGGACAGTGGAGGCCACAGTTCCTGTGGTGTGTTTATGGCTGTGCTCATGGGGATTAGGGAAAACACGGATGCCAGACTGAAAGAGCAGTTAGGTCAGGTGGAATATTGTGTAAACACACAGCATTTGTATGATATTCCAGTAGTATTTATTTGCAAACCTGATTTCAAATAAAAGTGATTCATTAAATGTTCCCCAAACAGATACATCTTCTTGACTTTGACTGAAATCTGTTTTCCTAACAGCACATGTCCACAGCACCATTTGTCTTGTTTTCAAAAGAGCACTGTGCCTATGGTGCAAAAAATGTTGCCATAAAAAAAACCATGTTCTCTGTTATCTGTTCAGTGAAATGGGGTATGTGCCAGATATACAGAGGAGAGAGGGATGGACATGAAGGATTTTGCCCCCTTAAGCCCATCATAGTGAAGAAAAAAGAATAGAGGTGCTCTTCCATCCTTACTATACATTTGGTTGACAGTTTCTCTTCTGTCTCACGGCAGCATATCTGTCATAAGTAGCCTCAGCTAAGTCAGTCAAAACAGAAAGCTTCTTGTCATTTAAATAAAGTAGACCCTCAATAAAGCACTGATAAAAAAAAAAAGGAAGTAATAAATGTACATAAAAAATGTAGTTCTCTCAGGATCTGGCTTTTTTACATAAAGGTGAATTTTAATCCAGTGGCCAATTCCCTTAGAATTCTTTGTTACAGCCTCTAGCATCTCTTTGGAAAACTTTTCACTAGAAAAGTAGGTTAAAGGAAAAAAACAGAGCCATGTTAATTATCAGACTGAAAATTAGTGTCAACAGGAACAATTTGAGTTTACTATCAAGATGAGAGTTGGTTGTGATTAACCCCATAGTTTCTGTAATGATTAATACCAACTGTTTCATGCTATGTATACATACTTGCCATTTTACTGATTACACAATTATGATAATACAGTGTTAGCTGAAAGAGGAACTCACAATTCTATTCCAACAAATATTTTAGCAAATTGAGGCACTGGAAATTGAAGCTGGCCTGCCACATGTTCAGAGAGAAATCTGTGTGCTCAAACAGTAGTTGAAACTGTATTTATTGGGTTGACTCCTTTTAATAATTATGTGTCTCATCCTAGTGGGGACCTGTGAAAAGGACAAAAGCTCTCCTAAGGTAACTATTTTTCTATTTTAGTAAAGCCATCGAATCATGGAATCAAATGATTTGGATTGAAAGGGACCCTAAAGATCATCTAGTTCCAGCTCCCTGACATGGGCAGGAACACCTCCCACTAGACAAAGTTGCTCTGAGTGCCATCCAACCTGTCCAAACTGACCTTCAACACCTCCAGATATGGGGCATCCACAGCCTCCCTGGGCAACCTGTTCCAGTGCTTCCTGGTGCCAAGTGTTTCCTGGTGCCACTGGCAGCTTTTCTTTTTAAGTCAGCCTGTTACTGTCACCATTAAAATACATCTTAGTAGGTATGGGCAATAGAGACTATCTTGGCAGGGATGAGTAAATGGATGGATGGAATTCAAAGGAAGCTTGAATAACAGTCATACAGACAGCATTTACACATACAAGCTTTAGAATCTGACTGAAATCCTATTTAGGATGGTCAGAAGAATCTCTGATTCAAAGCTCAAGGTTGAATATGGTACCTTGTCATGGTATGTCACTAAGGATGTGACTCCTAAGTATATGTAATACTTTAGGARCCAAGATTTTAATTGAATCAGAAACAAAAGTAATTTAGATTGAGATTAGTCATTCCTTTTTCTTCTGCGTGAAGACATCCAAAAAATCCTATGCATGCTCCGTGGCATTCCGACAACTTTCATGATGGTAGCTCAGAAAAAATACCAGGAAAGTTTCTTATTTCATCAATTTTTTTTTGTAATGGCCATGATCCCTTTTACTGATTATGTTGGTGAGACACTGATGTGGGCAAGCCAGAGTGAGAGGCTCCTGAGAGACCTAAAATGTTGAAATATTTTCATGGTGTGCTTTGCTTGATGTACAAAGTGGGTAAGATTTGTACACAAAATCTCTTAAAACTTTCACAGAATACATTCCTCATCATGGCAACATGATGCAAAAAAGGCTATGGAAGAAGAAAAGCCCCAAAATATTAAATAATATAGATAAATATAATACAAATTAAAGATACTTTTGATCTCTTACTTCTAATAGCATAGAGAAAAATCTTTGTGTGACATGCAGGGCAGAGATTGGGTTGTGGTGAGGTAGAGGAATTGGCAATGATGGAGTGAAACTAAGCATTGGAAAAGAAAGAAGGTGGGGTGTTTTAGTGTTGTTTTAGTTTGTTGGTGTTTATCACTGTCCACATCTATTTTAATTGGMAATAAATTAAAATAATTTTCCTTTAGTTAAATCTGTTTTCCCCACACTAATAATTGCTAAGTGATGTCTCTGTCTTTATCTCAACTCATGAGCTTTTCCATCATATTTTCTCCCCCTGTCCTGCTGAGGAGGAGAGTGAAAGAGCAGCTGGGTGGGCGTCTGGCAGCCAGCTGCTCAAGCCACCACAAGAACACTAATAGGTTAAGTGGAATATTCAACTACATTGATATATAATAGTAAATTGTCTGCCTATTGTGAGCAACACAGAGCTGAGAAGTATTGTGTGTAGATGTTTAGCAGGATTCAGATAAGATTCCATTTTAATTCCATAAAATCTTTTCTGATTTAAGGTTTTGCAGTAAAAAAAAATTATGTTACTCTTTCTTGATCTTCTCCTCCTCAGCATTCTCCAACACTCATTTTTGTAATGCACTGTCCAACTCACATGTTAGAGCTTCTGTGAAACACTACCTGTGGGAAGCTCTTGTAAAGAACAGTAATAGAGGAAAGTGCAATTAAAATCAAGAAAGATTTTTGGAATTATGGATGTTAATAAAAATATAAAAAAGAATATTTGGGTTAATCAATAGCAAAACATGAAGAATCTTAGCCTTTTTTTATTGTAAAAAGGGACCTGAATAAATAGTTCATTAATTCCTAGAAGATAGTGGAATAGTGGAGGAATCAGAGAAGCAAACGTGGTATTCCTCTTCAGTAAAATAAAAAGTGACACCCTGCCATATTGCAAGAGTAGTTTCCCAATAAAACAGGTAACTATATGTTTCAAAAAAAAACCCCAACAAAACAAAAAGCTCYGTAAATTACAGGATAAAAAATTAAGAACTACCCATCCCATAAAATCTTTGACCTTGAGACTCTAAATGAAGTCAATACATCAAGAACCCACTCTTGCTGATTTGCAGGAAATAGCTGTCATTTATTTCTACCCCAGTCTTGTTCCTAAGGTCTTTTGTCCAGGGCCTTAATTTCAGGGAGGCTGTAACACATCTCCCAGCCTGATTGGAGCAAATTGAATCCACCTGACACTATCATCCAGGAATAATAATATTGCCCTTTCACAGAGATGTGACGCTCCTGAGATCAAAATAATTCAGGGATTCAAGTTCTTACAGTCAGTTGCTCTACTGGAATAAACTGTCATGGCTCTATAATGGCAATGAAGTTGTCACTATTTACACAATCTGAGATTTTTTTCCCTCATATCTGCCATCTCTGGCCTCCGGCTACAGCTTTCAACAGAATTGCCAAATGGGTAACAGCTGATGTACACATATATCCCCTGCATACTTAACAAGTTCTATTACACATACTCCATGTATTGCTGTATTATAGAGGAATCCTCATCACAAACTTAATTTTTTTCAAAGCACTGTAGCAACTCAGAATTCAAGAACTTATATTGTAATGCAAGAGACAATGGCAGGGTAGCAGRAAACACAAATGCAGTGAGACCATGTTAGTGATATTTTCTTATTGATTCTTGTATTCTGAACTCGAATCATCTTGGATAGGAACACCATTACATGAAAGAAAACTCCTCCAAAGATCTTTTGTGTGTAAAAAATAACAATATATAGGAGCATGTGACACCTTTTGTACAAATTTGCATTGATTTAGTGTAGCTAATGGCAATTTAGGAGTGAACTTATTCAGAACCAAATTCAGAACTGCTCACTTTTTGCTTAAAACAAAAGAAAGTGTTCAAAACAGTGGGAAAGGGAAGGCAAAACAGAGCCAAAAAGTGATGAGAAATTTGAGGATAGTCCTTTACATTGTCTTAATGAGCTCCACAGATTTTGCCTACCAATAAATATTTTTCTCAGTGCTTAGCTACCACCCATGTGTAAAAACACTATGTACAGATGGTGTTTTTAACAAGCAAAAGAAATCACAACAGGAACCAATGGCTGAAAGTTGGGCAAGGGAAGTCCAAATAAATTTCAAAAGGAATCTGATTAACTTTTGCAAAGATACTAAGGCAAATTTTGAATTCCCCATCTCTTCATGTCCCAAATCAACACAGTCTTTAGAAGAAATACAACCAAACTTAGGAGCAAGCTACTGGGCTTCAGGTAGGGTAGCTGAGTTTAAGATGTGCCACAGCATCTCCTGTGTGTACAGAAGGTCTGACCCTTTGGCCTTTGTATCTGGTATTCAGATCTACAAAAACTTGTCAGCAGATTTAATTCCTGAGAGTAGTCCAATTATAACCAAAAGGATATTTTATGAAAGTGCTATTGATAATACCAGAACTTAAATTTGCAGATGCTGTTAAAAGGAGAAAAGTCAGTAGCAAGATAAAAGATCAAGGGAAGGAAACTAGATAAAATAGGAAGCCCAGCTGCAAATCAAATTCAAGTAGATATGAAGAGTCCAAAGTCATCCTCATGGAAATGGTATCAAAAACCAAAATGAAATTTCAATTTGAAAATGACAGAACTATATTTACTGAGCTTCTGCTAAGTCAATACTTGTAATTTCCCACAGTAAACTGWACTACTATATGTCACAAATGAAAACTTTTGAAAATGGGGAAGTATATACTAAAATGAAAATATTACTTTCCAAATGGATGTCTTTATCAAATTGAGCAAGTCTAGTTAGAAACCATTAATATCAAATGAAATATAAGGACAGTCACAGATGTTGAACTTGACACAATGATAAAAGAGATTTCAGCCTACATATGTAGTGTYACATCCAGAAGCTGACTCTCTCTTTGTTTAAGTGGGATCACTGAGGTGAGTTCTGAGGCAATGAGGATCAAGAAATGTCAGAAATCTATGAAGTGTTTATAAAACACTAGTCAAGGTAGTGGGGAAACTAAAGTGCAAGACAATAAATATAAGAAGAATTAGACTGCTGTGTCCTAAAAATGCAGTGACCTAGAAAAATGTTCCTAATCCTAGCATGAACAATTAGTCAGTATTGTAATTTTACTATCAGTTTTATAAGTTGAAACTGTGTAGATAGTCATATTATTGATGAAATACAGTCACATTACTTCTCTCATGACAAAAAAGGCAATGGGAATGAAACTGGGAGAAATTAATTTTTCCAGAATTCTAAGTATTTTTTCTTTTGGCACATTCTATCAAAATCGTCCTTCTATGGTCCTTAAAGGCTATGGTCCTCAATGGTCCCACTCTCATGTTGCTCAGGCTCTCAGTATACCTTTGGGAAACCAAGCCAAATTGGGTAACTCCCTGCCTTTGCAAGGAATGTCAATGCAGCACGACACAGATATGCTTCTGATCAAGCCTCTGTTTGGGCAACGGTTTCTTTTGCTGCAATATCTTACTATAAAACCCACCATAACTATTTCTCACATTTTTCCTTGGGAAAAGCTTTTGCCAGCTCTCTTCAACAGCTTCAGTCAATCACTGACAGAGGGGTATAARCTAAAGATTTTGAAGAGAAGACAGGAAGTAGGAAACAGGAATTTTTAATACAATCTACAAACATACAATGAAAAGTGGAGTCTAAATTTGGTGTTAAAAAGAGACCAAATATCAGAAAATACTTTTTACACCCTAAAATATGAACTTTTTAAGGAAGTTGTAAAAGCTGTTAAAATGAGGATGAGAAAAATTATTAGAAATGATAGTGCATCAATTAACAGATGGAGCCAATTATTTCAAATTATTTATTGTTATGATCTCTTTATTTGTTTCCTGTCCTTTACATTTTATGACATTATAAGGTCACAGTCCTATATCTCAGCTTGAGTACTAGTTTTGAACTACTGAACAATGGCTATGCTTATCTGAGTTGAAGAAAGAAAAGTTTTCTACCTCTCTTTATTGCACAGAGTTTTTTTATTTATTCATGTTCTTAGAAATTTGTACTTAATTGAACCTTCCCAACATTTCTGAATGCCTCGAGTTATTTTTTCTATCTGAGATTTACCAAAACTGTACCATGATTTCATAAAATTTTACCCTTTTTATTATTGTTGCTCATTCTGGAGGGTGGATCCGTTCTGGAATCATTTTTTCCTGCTCTGATTTTCTTTATTATGTTTTAACAACTCTACAATTTCTCTGCTGTGTTTCTAACACATTCTATGCAAATTTTCCTGAAATTTATAAACATTTTTTTAAAAAGTGAAAATATGAACATTAATTGTTCATTTTATCTTCTGAAAATATTCACAGGCCTTCAACTGTTCTAGCATCCTGGCTTCACGATCATCTTGGACTAAGAAAATTATTATTTACTTTCCTAGTACGTATGTTTCCTTTTTCTATTTTATCTTCCCCAATACTTATATTCTATGCTTAGTTTCTTGTCCTAATACCACTTTAAATGTTCCACATCTAACAGGACAGTTAGGACAAGAGGCAACAGACAGAAACTAAAGCACAGGAAGTTCTACCTGAACATGAGGAAGAAGAACGTCTTTACTGTGCAGGTGACTGAGCACTGGAACAGATTGCCCGGAGATGATGTGGAGTCTCCCTCACTGGAGATGATTTCAAGAACCATCTGGATGCAATCCTGTGCAGTGTGCTCTGGGATGACTCTGCTTGAGAAGGGAGTTTGGACCAGATGACCAACTGTGGTCTTTTCCATCTTTCCCCATTCTTTGATTCTTTGACAGGACACTCAGCATACTGAAGAGAACAGAAAATTGCTATGCTGACCTTCTCCCAGATACAGTTCACTCCATAATATACTTAAAATACATTGTAATATTTCAGAACTTCCATTCAGCCATAGAAAGACATAAAAAATATATGATTTCAGGTCAATCTTAAGGGGAAATAAGTGTTCCAGATGTATGACCTAATGAAGCTACAACCCATACAGAGCCACATAAACTAATGTGGTTGGAAGAAGGGAACAGAAATAATCATTTAATTGTGCTAAACCCCCAAATATTTGCATTTAAATGATTCAAGCTCCTTGTTCAGTCTTTATGCTCCCATTCTTTCTATTAATTCTAGTCTCTCCTTTCCTCTGATTTGCCACAGTCTTGTGTCTTCCTTGGTACATTTCTGAGGATGTATTCTGGCCTGAGAGTGTAGTTCATAAAGGRCTACACATTCCCCATTAGATATGCATTATTTTCTTCACCCTCTTCTCATAAACAGCTAAATAGTTAAGTTATAATTTTTGAAAAATATTTGTTTCAGTGAAAAGAAACTTTTAGCTTTTGAAAAATCAAATTTTCTATAAAACCATACAATTTAATATAATGTTGATGATAGTGAAGACAATGAATATGAAAAGAACAATAATTTGTTGCTGCTGTTTCTGTTATTATTATGAACACTCAGTAAAAAATATTCAACTAGTCCAAAAAGGAATAAGTAGCTAACTTTAGTTAGTCCCTGAAATTGTGCTGATTCAGACTTCATTAAAGTAATAAGGTTTTTTTCAGAAAGTATATGCAAAATGTATTATGAAATTGGTTAAACCATCTGACTACAGTATAYTTAGTTTATCAGTAGGGATTAGCTACTGAAATAAAATATGACTAGAGGTTAGAGGGAAAGGTTAATTTTGTTTAGGTAATTCTCATAAAAAAATCTCTTTTTTTAGAAGTTTTTAGAATTTTTTTTTATTTTAGAATTTGTGCTTTGACAAAAAAAAAGTTACTTAACGAAAGTCATTAATTTCTGTGAAGGGAAACTATTCACACTTCAACTTCCAATACTCTTGTGAAGGAGGCAGAGACCTGTTATATCCATGTCTTCATTGTACAGCTTCAGAATACTAGATGTGGGATGAAGTCCTTGACCCTGCTGAAGACCAAGACTCCCACTCTCAGTAGCAGGAGAAGGCTTTCACTCCCTTCTGAGGTATGGGATCTACTCCAGGCCATACAACAAAATATTGACAGAAGGAAGATTTTTGCACACAGACAGATATACATAAGGAGAGATCATGTTGGAAACACAGAAAGATGCAGGAGGTAGAATCTTTTTCTCTCCGAAGTTCAATATTCAGTTGAGTGTTTTGATGATAGCATTATGGTTCCTTCATCCAGGAGTCAAATAAATCTGGTTACATAGAGGTTAGATCAGCAGCCAAAACTTCATGTTAGCAATAGAAGATAACAACACTCACAGTAGAGTTTCCTTCTCAGTGTCACATCTGTAAAAACATGTCAAGAAGATTACTTTTGGCTATGTACAGTTTTCTCTACAGTTGTAGGAACCACGTCCTCTCTTTCTTCATTTGTCTGTTACTGATTCTGTAGCTATATCACCTTGAAAAGTGCAAATGTTTTTTTATGACTGGAAAAGTCAATCTCAGCACAAGAGAAACACTGTTCACAACAYTGAGGGCTTTCTTGTTTGCCATACTGCAGCWGAGCTGAAGCTCTTTTATACCTACTTYTGCATTGTGTAGTATGGAGCTGCAAGCTTCCTTTGGCTCTTACAGGGATCCAAGTTCCTTCTTTTAGCTTCCATATTTCTTATCTTGACTGGGTGGTTACATCAACTATTGCCATTAATGGACTGCTAAACACATTTCTGTTCATGGAGTACCGTAAGGAGAATGTGTCTACCAGAATCAGCAGCAGTCAGCTGCATGTGAGCAACTTCAAACATTTTTTGATTTATTMATTGATTATAACTGAACCACGCAAAAAAAATGCTATGTTGTGCCTTTACACAGGACTTTTATATCTAGTGGTCAACTAGGTCATATAGTGAGGCTGGTGATAAAATTATAGACAGAACAATTTAGAAACTAATATCCTATATGAATATTTTTTAATGGTTGAGAATAGGCATGAGTCCTATGAACAGCATGCCTTCAGGAAAGGCTACTGCCCTAGCACAGCCTGCTATCTCAGAAGGAGGATGTGAACAGGAAGTAATTTTGAGAAGATCAATGTTTTCCCCATTGTGTAAACAATAAGGGCATTTGAGATTTGGAATTGTMGCTTTCTTTGAAGGTTAGAGGGTGAAAAGATGGAGTGAATGAAGGAGAGAGAACTGTATTTTTTCCTCATTCAAGTAACAGTTTCATTATTCAGTATTATTGTTCAAAACCTACATTTTCAATCTGGAATTTAAAAAAATCAAACCACGAAACATATACATTCCTGAATATAATCTAAATGTAAACATTTAGATTTACAGATTTGGTCTATGCAAAATAAAGCAGACTTCAAGCCTATCCTATGCCACTCATTATTATTATTAGCATGGCTGAAGTTTGGAATAGATTACTATTCATGCAATAATATGGTAGAACTATGATTGGCCTGTTTGCTTTCTCAGACCATACTTATGCAAGGCCCCAACAATTCCTAGTTACAGCACCAGGAGGGACCTCCACACGTGCATCTACTTGTGAATATAGTGAGTGGGGACACATATGCTTTCAGTTAGTGAATTTCACTCCAAACAGCTCAAGAGGAAGAAGAGGACTTGGCTGTAGTCCTGTCAATGTCACATGTGGGCACTGCAGAAGGCAGCACCTGGTCTGTGGTGGTACCTGTAACCAGCTCTGCCTCTTTTCTCTGTGTGACTGCATGTCTCCAAAACACATGCTCAGCCTACTGGCTGAACCTGCAAATGTGAAAGAAGTAGACATGTCCATCAGCTTGGGATGGACACCCCTGAGTCTCCAGGCTGGGATCCAGGGGCTGGGTAGAGGAACCCTTGGCCCTGTATCTGATGGAGATGACATTTATTTATAATATCCATTAACAAGAGGTAGGTGTGAAGAAACTTATGTTGTTTTCTTTTGTGATGGTTGCTCCTCACCCAACATGAAGAGCATGAATGAAAATCCAAAAGCTAAACAAGTTTTCTTGCGGTTGGACCTTAAGACCTAAGCTGCTTAGGCTCACTAGTACAACACGCACAGCCTCTCAGACACAGGCACATGCAAAACACTGAATCATGAGTCATATTTCACACATACCTTCACTTGTCTTAACTAGAACACTATTTATCTAGAACTCATGGATGCTCTCCTCCAATCATGAAGTATTTGGAATATGTGAGCTAAAAGTCATTARAAGACTTGGATGACATCGTCTGGCGGTATGCAGCTACCAGAGAGCTGCA
This sequence comes from Cardinalis cardinalis, assembly GCA_014549065.1. Classification (NCBI taxonomy): domain Eukaryota; kingdom Metazoa; phylum Chordata; class Aves; order Passeriformes; family Cardinalidae; genus Cardinalis; species Cardinalis cardinalis. Next base: position 2,555,360 of record JACDOX010000025.1, read on the forward strand.
AGAGGAAATACCAGACAAAACACCATACAGTGCAACAACACAGCCTCAAGAAGAAGCAGGTGGCAAAAAGCTAAGGAGGATGACTTAATTTATTCATTCTCTTATGTGATTTATTTTTGAGACATATCTTCATTATATAATTTGTTTAATTGTAAGCTGTAGAAATAAAGTCTGATGATTCTAAATTTAAATGTCAGTGATATCTGCAGAGCAAACAAATTCTGCAGAAAATAAAAGGATATGCAAGAAATTCTAGTGCACGTTGCAGTTACTGGCTCATACAAATAGAAACTCTTCTTGTAGGCCAAAAGAAACCACTAAGAAAATACTTGAAAATGTGCTTAACGCCATACCTATTCTAGGCTGCTTTATTAAGCAGCTTGAATACTCTGTCAGCTCAGAATACCCTTCAATGGTTTGGTTGTATTCTAACCAATTCTTCCTCTCACAAAAATAAATACATGAGCAATTCTCAAGCTTCACTTCCACTGAAAATAACGCAAWAGTAAATTTTTGGCAAGTATTTAACACTGCTTCCCAGTCGGTACTGTTGCTACCTAAATCTGAACACAGAATTTTAAAAATATAATACAACCTAACACAAATGGAGCTACTTTGACCATTTTTACTRATGACTATTACCTTTATTGAAGGAAAAAAAGTTTAAAGAGTTGAGAAATGGCTGTGAGTGTACACAAAGCAATATACAGCAGATTATTTTCTGTTGGACAGGTGAGTACAACTGGAGAAAATAACAGCCACTCTGTCACTGGTACTGATTCACCAAATATTTAGCATTTGATTTGAATTCCACTTACAGAGCATAAAAATAATACTTCGCTTAAAAAAAACGCTGTAGATAGAGTCTTGCAAACTTTTAAAATTATACCTTTATTTTTAAATGTGTATTAGGCCAACTGGAGATTTCTACTGCTGCAAAACATGTACAGTTAGGGTCCAACAGCTGTGTTGTTATCCATGCATCAGTCAGACTACTGAAGTGCAATTCTGTTTTGGGTTAACTTTCTGGATGGATATCTTACAATGGGTTGTTTTTCCTTCCTTTATCCTGCAGTGAAACCTAGCATCTAAATTTAGCTAGTGATAAAAGGAAGAGAAATGCACATAAATGTTGAAGTTAACATCCACAGTACAAACTCAATTGACATGTCATGASCATTGATTCAACATGTAAATGCACTTCTGCCTGATTAGTGGTTGCCTAAATTAGAGGCTGCACATGATTTCAGCAAAAAGAAAGGAAGAGTGAGTTGCACCAGGAATGTTTATCTTGCAAAGCAGGCACGCAAAGACTAAGTTGTTTAATCAAGGTAATAGTTACTGTATCAGTTAGCCTTACTATATTAAATATTATTAGATTAATGTCCCAGTTGTAGCTAAGGAAAAAGACTGGAAGCAGTCTTACAATGGATGGAAAAATATTAAGCGAGGTAACTGTAAAAATTCTGTGATTCACTTATACAGGTAGGCAAAATGTTTTCACAAAATTTTGGGATCGTGTCTCAAATATTATTCTGTAATTTGCCTGACTGTATCTGTCCATTTTTGTTTCATTTTGTCTTGCATTTTCAGTTGCTCTAAAATTCATCTGTATTGTGATAGTGCAAAATAATTCTAGTCATAGTGAGGGTAGTGTTCAAATGTGCACCAGAAAGGTTACAGAAGGAAAAGAGAGCTTTTCTCATCACATCTGCTCTCTAACAGAAATCACAGCCTTTCTGACAGGATTCTAGAAGAAGAGACTTTACTGTAGAATGACAGGTATCTTGTTCTCTTCTAAACATGAAATTGTATGATCTGTGTGATGACATCATCTGTTGCCTGAAGATGGGAATCAATATCCCAGTTCCATGTAAGCTTGAAGCAAGTCAACTTGGTATCTTAAAACTGTGTCCACAGTAAAAATATTCTTTGAATCCCTATTTCATGTCTGAGTCACTTCCTGTACAGTGAATGAAAGAACTGAAAAACCCTCATATTAATAAATTGCCCAATCTATATGTAAGAGATTGTGCCATTCCTGTATTTGCATGTCTCACATGTATATTACCACAACATGTATGAAGAGATTTTCCTACATGTGCTGGCAAAGGCTCGCAGTTGTTTGAAGTACATGCCCAACAAAGTGTCTGAAAGTGCTCCGAGTCTCATTAGTAGATCCAGGTGCTTAAAATCAAAGTAACAATTACATAATTGCAATGGATATTACTGCTTTATCTTGAAGACAAAGTACTCTCAGATATGAAATATCTCTTGCCACAGGGTAGAGGTCATGTCCAGCAGGGCATTGCTTTGTATGCCATTATTTTATTGTGAAGATTTTCCTAGGTGAGGTAGTCATACAAAATTAGAGTAACACATGACTTTCAGCATTTTTTCCTTCCTATAAGGGGTCCCAGATAAATCTGGTTGTGATTCCAAGAAACTCTTCTACATAACTTTTTGTGAATGGAGTGTCAAGGAAAAGATTATGACAAGGAAGTGACGTTTACTGGTTGCTATCAGGACCACTGCAACTGCACAGCAGAAAGCAATCAAATACTGTTGATGTGCTTCAGACTCTGCTGAAAAACGGATACTAAAGCAGATGGCACAAAGATCTGAGGTCCAATATTAGTGTCTGTAAGATCTGCATAACACTTGCAGGGGGTGGGAGACGTCTGATTCCAAGAGCACATCTTACTCTGTTATCAAGCTGTGAAAACTCAATAAGAAATTTCATAAATAATGTGACCTAAAAAAAGTTATTCTGAATCACAGTCTGAATGCTAACAGGGTTCTCCATGTATTCACTGAAGACTAAGCTTACATTGCAGAGATGGGTCTTATTTTTTCCAGAGTCGAGTCAATGGACAGAGAAAGATTCCTTCAGTAAACTAATTCAAAGCACATGAAGTAAGCTCTGAACTGCCCTCCAGAAGAACCATTTGTCAATCGAGCCTTGGGAGGAAAGCYTGCCTTAGCTAAAATTAGCCTTTAAGGTTACATTCCCTAATGCAATAAAGAAACTCTTTACAGCAAAATGCTAATGAAAAACCAAGTACTAAATCTATTAGGGTTAGCAAAAGGAAAGAACTTTTCTTACACTGGTTATGCRTACTTAGTACCTCTCAAAACCTCTGTGATAAGTTAATTCCAATTGTTTTCAATGTCTCTCTGCTTCTCAAGATGGACACTTAAAAGTTTTACCATGTCCTGTGGATCCCAGTCTTTGCTCTACAGCTTCTCTGATTCTGTACTTKTCACACAAACACAGACTTGCAAATTCCTTAGATGTGTACTGAATCCATGGAGAAGAGCTAATGGTTTAAACGATGAATTCACCTCGTGTGCTTTTACACTAGTACACCATAATCAAGTTTAAAATTTGTAATAGCTTGCCTCAACTTGCATTTTTTAACTTTAAACTTCTCTTACATATATAAAATAACACAAAATCCTAATTGTGCCAGGGATTACAGAAACGTAATAGCATGCATCTGCCCTTAACTGCTTGAAATAACAGACAACTGAAAAAGGGGAAACGGCAACAAGAATATTTACTGCAGCAAGTCCTTAAAAAAACCCAAGCGTAAACTTCTCACCAGCTAGTGCACCGTCTTCTGGACCACACAATTCCTGAAATTTGAAACAAATAAAAAGGTAAAACATCACGAGCTCCATTATTTTTATTAGACTGATTTGAACAGAAGAAAACTTAAGTAAACATGCATAGGAAAGAGATTTCTTGCAGGATATCTCCTCCCCGCAAAGGAGTTCCTGGGCGGTTGCGGTCAGAGCAGACTCCTCGAGCTTTGAGGGAGCMGCTCCCACAGTGCACCCTGCACTCAGGCCCAGATGGATAATCTTGTGCTCAAACAGTGGAAGAAGGAGGGCTCTAGACACTGCTGAGGGTCCAGCTGGGTTGCTTATAGGAGAGTCAAAGGGTCTAGRCGAGGAGAGGAGCAGGGGCACAAACACGCACAAACGGGAGCTAGCAGCAGAGCCCAGAACAAGGGTGGGGCCAGGGTTTATACCAGGAAGAAGGTGGGCGGGGCCAGGATACATACAACCAATAGAAAGAGGGATCAGAGGAGGAGTCGAGGTGGGGTGACAAGGGGTACACCAATGGGAGTGGGGGGAGAGGGCGGTCTTATAACACAGTCCAACGGRGAAATGAGGAACAGAGAGCATTCTAGATATAGGGGAGTGGACCACAGCTGATTGACAAGTAGCCTGAAGTGTCCTCCCAAGGCATCTCTGCCCCATTCTCCCTGTGGTCCCCTCCCATAGTTTCTGAATCATAAAATTAATTATTTCCAATACTTAATGAAGATGCAAGATATTAAGAAAACCCCATGCCCTCTCTTAACATATGATAAATATATGATCTTTGAATACTGTTATTCTGACAGATCATTAGCAGTCTTATTTCTTTCAAAAGAAATTACTCTAATCTGATCAATGCCATTGAATTAAACTGGCAGAAAAAAAAATCTTTGACCAGAAAAGAAGGACTTTACATGTGACTTGCATGTATAAATGTAATTGCGTGATCACATTCTATTCCACTGTTACCTTAGGAATATTTTCTTCTTTACAGTAAATATTATTCCTTGGGTTTTATCAATATTTAAAAGAGATGTTGTATTTGTTTTTCTGTTTCCTCTCTTGGGAAATGAAAATGTTATATGTAGTAGGTCATTCTACATGACTAACATTTTTATGGTAGACAGAAAAATGTCACTACACATTTCTGTTCCAGAAGAGAGACATCTGAAGCCTCTCCATGTGAAGTATTGCCTTTTTCCTCTGTAAARGAGTGGGACAAAATGTAAATTATAAGGTGTCGTATTAAAACTATCCTCTACTTGTTCTTCTCTATAGATAGCATAACAAAAATTTTCTTCCCTTTCCCACAGTACAGAAAGTCAGGAAGGAAGACTTAGACATCAAGTTGGAAGTCTACATAGCTTTAACTTGAACAATTCAATAGAAATAGTGAAGGACCATAGAACATGGAGTGATTTTCCTGAGCATCTCAACTTAAAGGGTTACCTGGCCTTTGGGTGTGTCGAGTTGCAACCATACGTTCATAAGGTTCTGTAACACACAACATGAAGGCATTATCCTCTAAATTTCTCTACTTTATTACAAATTATCACAAGTACCACGCACATTGCTACTAGGAAATCCATGTCATTAATGAAATCCATGTAATTAATAAATGAATATCTATAAATATATATATACAAGGTATTAAAAATACTGTGAGCAAGCAATAATTACTATCAATCAATAATATRTTATCAATCAATATTGCAATATAACCAGTAACAGCAATAACCAAACATTGCCTCAGGTTACTACAACTTACTATTAGTGGGGCAAACATACCAGCAGTTTAACAGCAGATAAGATAGGTTACCTATATCTATATATATCAGCAGGAAGTGAATTGGATAGATTTCTGAAGGGGCCACACTATCCAAAAAAGGGCAGAAGGATCCCAGAAGGATCAAGTCACCTCAAAAAAGGGGAGGACAGACTGAACGAAAAAGGTAACAGTCTCCCTTCAAAACTGGTCCATGTTATGGAGCCTGAAGTCAGGCAGGTGTTCCCAGTGAGAGCCCAAAAGCTGATAGAAAGTTCATGTGGGAGTCAACTGTGAAGTTCTCAGAGACCAAGAGGCTCCATTTTGAATAAAAAATAGGTCCTTTATGTAACACTGAGATAGTGTAGGATAATCTTACTTTTAGCAACCACTAATTTTGATTTTTTTGTTTGTTTTTTTTTTTTTTCCTCCCGTAACAGCCATCTGACTTCTACATACACTGGCTGCACTTGAAAGTGACCAGCTTAGCTTTTCAAAGATGTCATTATTTTTTCAGCAGATAGTTTCTTTTGTTCAGTATTTGTCACCTGCCTACCAGGCCACTTTTATGGCTGCTCATGTTACCAAAGCAATTCAAAAATGAGTGCCAGAGATTAAGGGACATTCAGAAGTTGTTTTAAGTATCCAATAGTCTTTTACACAGAACATCTTGCTTCCTAATACTGGGCTACTTGCTTCTCACCTTAAAAAATGAAAATACTATCTGCACCTGGCTGATATGACCTCCATCATTCTTTTGCAATAAAAAATTACACCAATCTGTGGCAGAAAGACCAGAGCAGTAAGTCAAATCTTACTGAGTGAATAAATGGTATAAAATTATACTGACTTTACTGATTTGGGCATATATAAAAACCAGCAGCACAACACAAATGGCTTTCAGACACTGTGCAACTAAAATGTCACATTCCTTCCTCTTTGAATGCTTTGATCTTGTGCATCCTGCCTAGATGTAATAACTCTCAGGTTTTACTGCAAGATGCAGTTAGTCCTTTGCTTCATTCCCTCCTAATATTGATTAATATTGTTCATTTATAACAGCTGACTRTGATTCACTGAATATAAAAGCTCACCAAAGGGACTACTGTTCCTTTATTTGATACCTGTTACTCTTTGCAGATGGAAATCAAAGATAAAACAAGAGAAAATGACAACTCATTTAACATATCAAAAGCAAGATACTAATGTTAGAAATTCTCTTACTAATTTTCAAAAAGTTACTGACTTCAAGAAGAATTACTTTATTTCACTCACTGCTTTTGCAACTGGTATTTTATGGCAATGGTTTCTAGCTTTTGYGATTAAAATTTTGGTTGATTTTCCCATACAGTGAAAAAAAAAAATGGACAGAGCTATAGTTGAACCATTAAACCAAAAGAGTTCTATGTGAGTCCAGCTRCATACTTAACTAATTATCACTCTATGTTACCTGAATTTGGTATCTGATTTGAATTCTAAGTAAACCCTGGTAAACCTCTCATTGTATGAACATTCAAAGTGGCATTGCTAAGTGAAATTTGTTCACATTGTTTACCTGAGCATCTCTTGGATGTATACAATATTTACCCTACCGATTTTTTCCCCCCATTCCCCAGATGTGGAGTGAGCAAGTGACCATGGGTCTTAGTAGCCAGCTGGGATTAAAACAGAACAATTGGTAATAAATTATATTAATGTTCCTAAGTTAAGTCCATGTTTGTGTGATGGCAATTGTTGAGTGATCTTCCTGCCCTTATCTTAACCCCTGAGTCTTTTGTTCTATTTTCTCTCTCTCCTGTCCACTTGAGGAGGGCGCGTGGCACAGCTGCTTGGTGGGACCCTGGCATACAGATTACGTCAGCTCACCATACACAGGAATGTCTAACTCCTGACTGCTGGAAATATTCACAAATGAGGGGATTAAGTAGGAAAAGAGGAATTCAGATTGAATTGGATCTGTGACCTGCCATCAGGATGGTCAGTCACCTAAATTAAGAGCTAAACTAATCCTGCGCCTGCTAGAAAGAAAGATTGTAATGAACTTAACAAAGCTTTGAATCAAGACCTTTATACTGAAAAATTAAATCTAAGGTACTATTTATAATCCAGAGCTGCCAATGGATCCTTCTGAAYATTCAATGTTCTTTACTGAATGAAGGTATTTTTTTCCAGGGTGTGAAAGCATCCTTCTTGTGAGACTCCTTCTTGAGTGCTGCATCCAGCACTGGGGTCCCCAGCACAGAAAAGACAYGGGCCTGTTGGAGTGAATCCAGAGGAAGCCACCAAGATGATCAGAGGAATGGAGCACCTCTGCTATGAGGAAAGGCTGAGAGAATTGAAATTGTTCAGTCTGGAAAAGAGAAGGCCTTGAGGTGACCTAACCGATGCMTTCCAGTACCTGAAAGGATCCTACAACAAAAWTGGAGAGAGACTATTTACAAGCGCACATAGTGACAGGACAAGGGAGAATGGCTCAACACTGCAAGACAGTAGGTTTAGATTAGATACCAAGGTGAAATTTTATACTGTGAGAGAGGTGAGGCACTGGAACAGGTTGTCCAGAAAAGCTGTGGATGTCCCATYCCTGGARGTGCTCAAGGCCAGTTTGGACAGGGCTTTGAGCAACCCGGTCCAGTGAAAGGTGTCCCTGCCYGTGGCAGGAGGGGTTGGAACTAGATGATCTTTAAGATCSCTTCCAACTCAGCCCATTTCATGATTTTATGATTCCAATGATGTTCTGTGAAGTGCCTTGGATTCCCTGTGTAGGAGGCAGTAGGATACAGGGTCAGATGAAAGGTATGCTCTTAAAACATTAGGGTTCGTGGGCAGAGGTAGAATGTGCAGGGTTTGACTGCAACAAGAGTGCATGTGTGTTAATTAAGGCCTCCTTAAATTGTGGTCCTAGTAGGAAATGCCAACTTGCTTTTGTTCCAGTGTTGTAAGGAGCTGTAGCCTCTCATATCATGCATAAACCAACATGTGAGGTACAGTTGCAACAAACTAAAATATGCACTGAAGAGCTGCTACTGGCACATAGCATYAGAGACACGGAGAAGAATGCACCCTTTCACTGCAGATCCATGAAATACGGTCTTTATTTTGGGAAAGCATGAAGCACAAATCACTTGCGAAAGCTATGCAAGYGCTGTATACCTGCAACCAGGACAGCGAACCTCAGGGATAGCTGCTCCCTTCCAGAATATATCCCTTCACCCTTACCACAGCGGGGGGGCTGGGAGACAGCCCTGTGAACAGCTTTGGAACATTTCTGTACAAATCCCAGCTCCTTATTTCTCTTTCTGCTGACACTGTTGTAGCAAAGACTTGGGAAGCAGCTGCTCTGTCTCGCTGCTGTGAGCTGTTGCCCGTTGGGGGCACAGTGCCCATCCGTGCCRTGGGGACAAGCCCTGCACAACACATTGTATGGATGGGGCTCTAACTAAGTCCGGCATTGCCGTTTTCCTGCTGCCCTGTAACGCTGGAAAATTTCCTCCTCTGTGTGGCCACTCCTTTAAGGGGAGGTCACGGAGCTTCGGCACTACAGCCCACACGGGTGTGTGAGGAGAGGGTGTGTGAGGAGAGGGAGAGACCAAGTAGGAGGACGGAGTCAGAGAGATATTTTGCGGTATTTTCAGACATTTGAAAACCCTTTGGGGACAAAGAGAAGTAAAGATGTGGGAGGATTTGTGGAGTCTTAAACAAATGAGATAAACTTAAGGCGGTCTAGGAGAAGTTCAGGCAGAAGGTGAGAGACCCTTTGAGGAGCTGGGAGGGTGTTGCGTTAAACTGACAGAATTGCGATGAGGGAAAAGCACTACCTCGGACAAAACCTGCAAAGATATGGTGAAAACAGGCTCTACTTGGAAGCARCGTGGTTAATAATTGTTTTGGTTGACTCTAGGGTCTCAAAGATGATCTTTACCCGTTTCTGTCAGCTGCCTTAATTTTGATCTTTTTGAATAAAAGAGGCTGCACAGGGGTGGGGGTAGGCCTAGAGATGGTCTACTCCATGGAAGCTAAAGGGCTGTGTTAAATGCAAGTGTCTTGGAATGCATTAAGTTTCAAGTTTTGCTGGCCTGTGAAGGTGACTAAAATCACACATGAAACTTGACCTACTGATATGGGAAAGAGAGCAGCAGTCAGGTGTTACCAGTCAAATCAATTAATTGGCAAGTGCTCACCTGTCATTCTAAGGCATCATTTGCCTATTCCTAATGCTTTGTATCTTCACGTGTGAAGCGGCGCGCAGCTGATGGTGTAACGTCCCGGCAAGCTCGGCCAGCACTGCTTGCAGTCGAGRGGGCACTCTCCCGACCTTGCTGTCAGGTACAGYGCCTAAGGCAAACACTCCGCTTGGAAACGGCAGTGCYGCCTTGACRAGAGACATGGCCGCTWATAGGCTTCTAGCCGCAGGAATGAGGCAAGCGCTCTTAGGTCCGGGCAGGTTCAGTTTATCCAAGGTAGCAGGGAACAGACACTGAAAGGAGCCAAGAACCAAAGAGGAAAAGGGCAAGGATACAATCACTTATAAAGGGAGTGGGCGGTAGGGGGTGGAAACAAGTGGAAACCAATGGGAGTTGTGAGGGGAGTGGGGTACATGGGATTGACATGTAGGAAGGACCAATAAAAACAACTTAAGGGAGGGGCCCCAGCCTCTGAACCAATCACCCCAAGCCCCTGGTAGAAGGTTCTGGAGGGAAGGRTGGTGGCAAGGAGTGACAGGCAGAGAGCTGGGGAAGGATTGAGGGAAGGATACATAAGGTTTCCAAGGTAACCGGGGAGGGGAATAGGTTGATACATTGGTCTCCATGGGGACTGGGGTGACAGACATGTAACGGGGAAGGGAGGGAGAACCTGGGCAGAACCATTTATAACTTGGGGGAAACAGAATAAACCAACTTAAGCAGGGGGAGAACAAAACAACTAAACAACACAACCCAATACACGTGAAGCACACAACGTATGAAGACATTCTGTAGGGTTTTTCAAACTGATTTAGATAATTTGTTCCCTAAGTTTTGTCTTTTCACTGGGTTTGTATAGGACTTCAAAACCTCATTATCTGTTTGATCTGAAGGCTTGAAGTCAGCCATCAGCGGGGTTAGCCTTTGGAAGGAATGATACCTACTTGTTGCCCCCTTTGATTCGGTGCCCAGTGGGCTGCTCCAGGATTTTTTGTTTGCCTTATCTTTTTGTCAGGACAAGAAATCTCATCAGCTGCTGACTGACGTTTTGCAGGCTGGTTGGTAAGTATGTCTCAAGGCTCTGTATAAATATCTGGAGAGCACTGCCCGTGCACAGGTAAATTTGAACACAGAGTTGGCTGTGTGGTAGTGTCAGCAAAGAAAACATGTTGACGGCTCCCTGGCCTGCTCCCACAGGCTGACACGTTTCWACTGTGTAGCTAAAGCAACATATGAAGTCCTTTTCTGCAGTCTTAGTAGATCATTATTTTGAAGTACATACATGGACATGTTCTTTATTCTGCTGGGAACTTCCAGCAATGCTTGTATTTAGACAGGAAAAAATGCTACGTCAGTGATCCTCATTTCTCCATAAACCCCTGAAGAAACCTGGTTACTTACATGCAGAATCTTTTTTCACTCTAGGTGAAAATACTAATAAGTGGAAAAAACCTCCCATCCTTATTTCTTCCACACACATGTGTGTTCTAGAAGCAGTGATAATTACCCTCACAGCTATTATTCCTTAAGTACTCAGAAACCCTGAGTTTAAAAGAAAGCAAATTCCACAGTGCTTTAAGAATATTTTTACTTAACTTTCTTCTGTTTTCTCTCTTCCAGTYCCTAAAATCTTAATCTTCTAGTGATGGCATTGCTGTTGTTTTCCTAAACAGTTATGAGTTGAGGCAGAGGGAGTATGCAAAGGATGGAGCACAGTTTCATTGGGAGTTTTGGAAAGGCTYTGAAGTGCCCTTAGGATGCAGTGARCTGTTTGTAGAACTGGTGTTAGAAATCCTGATGCTGAACCATTGTACAAATAAGAATTATTTTCAAAGTGTTTCAAATTATTTTTTTTCAAACACATGAGACTTTTCATTGTCCACTGCATCTAGCTTTTAAAGTAAAGTATCAGGTACTGAGACATTTTCAATGTGATTAAGGCTGGCAAAATACTGTTCTAGTTAACATAACTGCACAGCCTACCTGTACCAGTAGAAATGGACTCTACATTTAAAAGAAATATATCTTGGCTTTTACTACAGTGGAACTTTACATCCAGAGATGTTCCCTTCAGAAGTTAAAGTAGTTTTTTCCACAGTTTCACTCCTTAATTTGGAATAATTTCTTAAAAGGCTACAGGGAAAAAAGGTTATATTGAGAACTGAGAGATTCCATACACAAATTAAGATACAGCTTAAACTACTTCTGTGGAAAGACATTAAACTTCCTTTAAAAATGAGAATATAATAAAGAAAACCCCACTGATCCTAAATATGGGCTTAGTGTGCAATTCATTTTATTTTAAAAAGTAAGTGCCTCTGATTTTAGTCCATATGAGTAAGTCTGAAGGAAGACTGCCAAATGCTGTATTTTTTACCATGGGCTCTCCCACTCAAGGATATAGCATCACATGCAGCTGAAGCTGATTTCCTGGGTGAACCTGAAGGACATAGTTTAGAGCATGAGGAAGGCTCCACCTTAAAGGACCTGTCCTGTGGTTTCATTGATGCCCCTTTCCTGCCACCTAATCTGCTGCAGTGGTGCCTCATGTTGTTGAATGACTGCAATATGTATTTTTCAAGGGAGAAAAAAGTAGAAAATGCATATTTTGCTTGCATTTGCAAAATGAAGTTGGAAATACGTAATACTTTTGAGTAGGCATAAATTTACTTGGGGAAAACACAGCTATGTTTGTGAGACATATAGCTTTAACAAAACCTGTATTAGTTAAAACTCAACATATGTTATTTAAAGGGCTTAATAGATATTCTTTGCATAATCATATTCCAAAATGACTACTCTCTCCCTCGAAAATAAGTGTTTTGATAGAGAGGTTCAGTCCAGAGCACTTCCAAATTTTTTTTGCCAAGTAAGAGAAACATTTTTGTGAGTCACCTTAGACATAGGTTTGACACTAAGGGTCTATTCCACAGTCATACCTGGCATTTAAAAAGCCCAAAAAGTTTTTAAGCATGGTATTAGATAGAGGGAAGGGGTTGCAATCTGTAAAGAATGTCTGTATCCGGCTTCTTATCAAAGTGTTGCAGTTATTGATAATATCTGTAGGGTTTGCAAGCTTTCAGGTGTGCTTTCTTTTAAAGTGTGAACTACCATGTGGCTGATTTGTTCTATAGCATCTGAGCAAGTGTGTGCATGGGCAGAGTCAGAGACCAAGTGGAAGGAAAGGMGCTGCTGGGTTCTTAATCACTGTGTGGTACCAGTGAAGATTTYACTCTTCCTGCATGAGGCACACTTATTAAAGTATCTTATTGATTTAAAAATTGGATCTTGCAATTTGACCTTTTCTGCATATTTCTCTTCCACAAATGAAGAAATAAGCTTTTCATTTGAGACTGAACCAAAACAGAAGTGCATTGCTTTTCCTTGCAGATCCATAATTAATTTCCTACATCATGTTCCCCTTCTCTGTATGTCATTTATCTTTCTTTTCTTTGCCTCTCTTTCATTGAAATAGGTTTAAAGTCCCTCACTTGCTCCTCTTTTGCTCACATATATAAAATAAGGGCAGTGTATCTTTTAATTTGGGATTTGTGTACACATAGATTTCCAGTGACATTCAGCAGTCAGCAAAGGTCTCTTAATATCTGAACTCTGAAATCCTACATTTGRCAACCTTTGAACAAAGCCCTACCAGGGAAAAGGAGCTCAGTAGAGACATTCAGTGAGAAAATTCTGGTGGCTAAAGAGTAAATTTCACCTGCAGAGAAGTAACTTTCTAATAGACACGACCTAAAATGACTAACATATAGCTCATTGCTGTAGCTTTTCTTAAAAATATGGCTCTAGAAAGGGTGTTTCAAAGAAATAAGTTCCAAACTGTAATTAGAAGTGTTAAGCACAGTCCTGCAAGTGATTAACACTATGTAGGGAAAGAATCCTCCGTGTATCACAGAATCACAGAACAGATGAGACTGAAAAGGATCTCTTGAGGTCATCTGGCCCAACCCCTTGTTCAYGCAGGGACATCTAGTGCCCAGGGCCACATGCAGATGGCTTTTAAATGTCTTCCAGGGAGGGAAAGTCCACAGCCCCTCTGGGCAACCTGTGACAGTGCTAGATCCTCATAGTAACAAAGTGTTTCTTGATGTTCAGACAGAGAGTCCTGCACTTCAGTTTGTGCCCATTGCTTCTGATCCTGGCACCACTGGAAAGTGTCTGTCTTCTTTTCATCCCCATTTCTGGTATCTACATATACTAATGACACCCCCCTGAGCCTTTTCATCTCAATCCTGAACACACTCAGCTTTCTCAGCCTTTCCTCATACAAGTGACATTTCCATCCCTTTATTGTTGTGGCCCTTTGCTGGACCCTCTCCAGTACGTCCATGTGGTCCTTGCACTGAGTCCAGAACAAGACCCAGCACTCCAGGGGTGGCCTCACTAGAAGGGAGGGATTACAGGCTTCCACCTTCTGTCTGGGATACCATTTGCCTTCTTTGCTTCAACTGCACATTGCTGCCTCGTGTTCAGCTTGTTCAACAGGACTCACCCCCTGGTCCTGTCAAAACATTTGGTGATTTGTGTGTTTGAGTATTTTTTAAGTGAGAGCTAGCTTTAAAGGACGTCAAGTTAGGACCTGAAGATGAAGAATATTTTTACGTAAGCATAGAGGCATACCAGTCAGTCTGGTTTACTGTATCTCTGTTTTGAAAGTACACATGTATTTTTCTGCCCTTCTTGGGAATGATAAAATASCTACAGCCATTCAAACAGCAGTGCTTGCTTTTTTGGTGGAACTATTTTTGGGGATTAGGGGATTAGCTCTGAATCCTTTACCTATTCCATAGTACTATGAAGGGTGAAGAAGAAAAGAAATATCAAAGCACGAAGCCTCTCTATTACTCAAGACCGACACAGACTGTTTTCTAACAATGCATCTATGTAATATGCTATGTAATATGCTGACCACTAGCAATTTCTAAAAATGTATCTATGTAATATGCTAACCACTCCTGCTGTGTGGTTAGATCTGTATCTTAAAGTTCTAAAATACCAAGATGATTTTGTTCTTAAGCACACTTTTACATAGTGTTTTGCATGTGGAAGCTAACATGAATGCCTAATTTCTAGCCACAAGGATAGATATCACAAGATCCCTAGCCTTGTGATAGGCCTTGTCAAAGTTCTGTCTGGCTGTTGCTTTGGGAGTATGTTGCTAAACTGGGAAACTTGGCTATGAAGGCAAAACAAACAAAAAGTATGTTTTAAGGGTTTACAATTACATTATTCTTTCCACTTTGTCAAAATATGAGGTAGTAGAATAAACTGCAAATTTTAATTTCATAGTGAAATATCATGCCATTTCTAATAGCTCAGGACTAATAACTTCCTGAGCAATGTAAATGCTGAGCACACAACATGTTTTCTTATTCTGATGGGACTCATGGGTTGATCATTACTCTGGTATTATTCTGCYTGTCACCATCCTTAAAGTGGGTATTATGTAAAAAGGTCTTCAAAACATATTTCTTATTCTGATGAAAACCTATTTTTAGAAAAAGATAGGTAAAGCAGAGAGAAATGCATCAGCTGAGTGAAACAGAACACAGCACATCTTCCCCTCACCAACTGTGTCTTCACGGGTTTTACTTTCAGTCCTGGTCTTATCTCAGTGACTTTTGGAGGCTCCCTGGGTTGCAGCAAATTATAGATGATCCTGTCTGATCCCTGGGAAAATATATWTTTTTTTCATCTTCTCTGAAGCCTGATTGCTTTTGTGCATCTTGCCACTGCACTCTCATTCCTCTCTGCTGTGGGCATACTGGTTTTGGCCCCAGCTTTGTCAGAAGCTTATTTCTACATAGTCTTGGCAGGTTTTTTTKGGGGGAAGGAGGTATCCCCTATTCACTCCTGATAGTTCCATCTTCCAGGTCAAAGTAAACAGCTGGTTTTTTCACTAAACTGCCCAGTTGCTTGCTTTGAAAGGAATACACATATTCAGGATACTGCTAGCAGCCAAATGAAAGGAAATATTTTCTTTCACAGCTCTACAGTTACTCTTTTCTCTTGTCTGAGATGTACTTAGATAAATACTATATTGCATATCCTTTTTGATAGCCCACATTAAAGTCTTTCCAAAAACAACTTCATGTTTCTGCGACCATGTCATTACTGATTGCAGATTTGTGTGGTAGTTACAGGGCTATTTACCCATATAAATAAGCACATAACATTAAGTAAGCTTTTTTAAAAATGCTTTCTACTCTACTCTCATTTAATTTCTGGAACTGGATTATGAAACACTTACGCCAATTATGCCAAAATGTAATTTTTTACTTTATCTGTGGAAGCCAGTAACTCATGTAGTATGGAAGGATGTAGGACTTAAAATATTTTAAGTCAGAGGGAGAGGCAGCAACAGAAACAGTTAAAATGTGAGAGRTTGAGATGGGAAGTGAGGAGGTGTGTTTCAGTCATTGATAAAACCGTAGAACAGCCTTTACTAACGTTCATGAACATCATTTGKTCTGGCCAAGTTGTAAATTGAAATGTGGTGTGATTATTTCAAGGTGGGATATTTCAGATTTTTGTACAGTAGTAAATGGATCTGGGATGAGAATTATCTTCATGTTTTGTGCCCATTTTTTCAATTCTCTAAAGACAGTGCCTCCTTTTTTCTAATATTGTTTATTTATTTCTAATTTTGTTTATTTTGTTGACTCATTCTGGTTGTACCCTRTACTGTCTATATTTGCCTGAAAAGAGATTTTTTCTCTTTGAAAGGAGACTTCCCACTTGTCCTTCACTTCCACTCTAAGGAAAATTGAACACAGATCCCAAGAGTAGCTTCTCTTTAACAACAGTGCTAACAATATACATTTTCTCAGTTTGAATTCTTCCATAGAATGATAGAATCATTGAATATCCTGACTTGCAAGGGCCCCAGAAGGATCATCAAAGTCCAACTCCTGGGCCTGCACAGAACACCCCAAGAGTCACATCACATGGTTAGGCTGTGACCACTGGCCCAGGCAGCCTGTTGCAGTGTCCAGCCAACCCTGGTGAAGAATCTTTTCCTGATAYGCGACCTAAACCTCCTCTGGCACAGCTCTGTACCATTGAGTCCTGTCGCTGGTCAGTCTTAGGTATCTCTTATTTTTCCATTTACTTCTTGACCAATTAATTTGAACACATTGTTTTTAATTTCTYTTAGGAAAAGAACAGTTGTATCCCATCCTGTTCCATATCCTTTTTATCTTCCTTGTGGCTGACTTCTCCCTGATAACACTTTGCCTTTTGTAAAAATAGAGATTAAATCCCTATTGATAATTTTATTTTAGACTATGTCAGGGTTCAGATATATGGAGTTACCAAGAATTTTGATATGTCAGACATACCCCAAGTACTGGTTTACRTTATGACTGTGTGGTTGAAGATATAATCTTACCAGTAGAAACCTCTTTCTCATTTGCATTTTCTAAGCATACRGTATGCCATGAAGACCATGCTTTATAAAGAGCCAAAATTCCAGGATGTTTAATTCTGTTTTCCTYGTGGATTTTTCTGTATTAGATAAGTTGTATTTCACTTGTCTCTGAGAATTTTTTTTAACTTAAGGCTAATAATTTACTCAGTAGGGATTGTAAAAGCTCAAACTCAATTTATACCAATTCCTCAAATATAATAAACTTTTGTAAATTTTCCTAATAAAAACTCCAGTCACCTTGCTATTGTATGTGGGTTTTTTATGTACAAGGCCATTGCTTCAWWGAGCCACAAAACAGAATACAGGAATGTGGTAAAGTAGAATATTTTCATACCTGGTTTGACTCTGTACCAGAATTTGAAGTGACTTGCATATGCTGAGATGTTTTTCATTGATTTACGTGTTTTCGGTGTGCAGTGGGGTTGGCTCAGATATGGATGTACAGAAGCTGATGGAGAATGCACATCTTTTATTCTGTAAATAGTGCGCTGGTGAAAATAATAGCTGTGTGTAACTAATATCAACAAGCTTGATTCATGTGTTCCCACCTGCATGATCACCTACAGACAAGATATATAACATAATCTGCAGGTAACAAGAAATACAGGCTCTGGGGTTTTTTTAAATTTGAATGAAAAAAAATTGAAATGTCTAAATAGAAAATTCTTGCTCTCACCCCACCCCTAGAATGACAATGTCAGCTTAATTGAAAAAGCTTTAATTTTGTTCCTGTACTGTTTTGCAAAAATTGTTTGTGTAAAAAAACCACTGGAAATTACTCAAAAATTATTTCAAAAAACCAATGGAAATKATTAAAAAAGAATGCTCTTAATTCTCCAAAATTGAGAGAACTAGCAAATATTTGCTTGCATAGTTTGTACTTTTATAAGTACAACCAGAGGTAGAATTCTGAAATTTCATACCAAAGCAGAAAATAGCTTACAGTTGAAAAAGGTGACCAATTCATCTGCTTTCAACCTCCTTATATATTTTATAATGTTAACATCAAATGGCCCTTGGAAATAACCAAAAGAGAGAATCTGGAGTCTATGCATGATACTTTCTGTTCTAGAAATATCTTTAAAGTGGACATTGGTAGAGGATTTGTTTCAGTTCATCATAGTTGTTTTTTCTAAATGTACATTGTTGATTTGTTTTTTTCTTGAAACCTATATGAAGTTGCCRCTGAGTTATGGAGAACTGCAGGTAGAGAGAGATACTTACTTAATATGAGGCTATGAAAGTCTTTATTTYCAGAATATGTGCAATTTAAAAATAGCTAAAGAGGCTCAGTTGGATCTGTGAATTTCCTTGTACCTTTTGCAAATATTTTATTTTGTTGCTTTTTTATTTTCATGCTTTTTTTGTATATTTGTGTGTGATACACAGGCTTTGGACAGGACAGTAAATTGAAAAATGATTAATTTCTCCGTGGATTCTGATCAATTTRTATGAAAATAGAACACAATAGGACTTAAAGGTCAAATCTTGCTTCACATTAAACCATAGGCTTTTAGTTTTCCTTCAGAGAACTCTGAGCACTGAAGTGTTCATTGCTATGTGTAAAAAAAATAGTGTCCTGCCTGTAAACAATGGATAAATAAAGGCAGTATATCTAGAAAACAAAAAGCAGTTGAATAAAATGTAGAACTATACTACAGTGCTTTTGAAAATTAATTCTCCAGTGCTTTTGAAAATTAATTCCTACTCATTCAAGTGAGCTGAGAAAATGCTGAATCATCACCCTGATTTATTGTGGGATTTCTGCTGGTATGACTGCTTCTAATCATTGTATAATCATTGTATTTCTCTTTAGCAGAGAAATGAGAGCTCTTGTACAGATGGACTTTGCTAAAGATGAAGTGATAAAGAACATGAGAGTGTTTTTGTTTTCTAACTTGTTAGTGCATCTTCTGATTGGATTTCCTCCRAGTTCAGCTATTTTATCGGTTTTTCAGTTGATTCACAAGAGACCTTTCTGAATTATTCCAGTTTTGTTGAAGAAAAATGACATCCTATAACCTATTGACAATAGTAATTCCTTTTGAAGAAAATAATCTTTCTAATATATGTGAGTAGGGGAATGTTAATTTTACCAAACTCTCCATTTTAATGCACAGAAATTTTTTTGTTTCGTATACTCATGTATCCATCCCCTTTCCATGTCTTGGATGTCCTTTCATTTCATGCTTGCCTTAGATCAACTTTCATTCATTTTCCTTTCTCCCCATGCTCAGCAACATACATATGGATGCTTTTCTTTTAACTCACACACTGTGCCCATCTTGGAGAGAGTACACCTGAGCCTGTCCTGTATGGACAGGTGTGGGAATAGTAACCAGTATATTTATGGAATAAGAGGAAGAGGGTTTAACCATAAGGACATTACACAAGAAGTTCATATAATTGTGTGTTTGCTTGACCTTATTCTTGCTGAACAAACACATCTGATTTTGCTATACTTCCACAGTAAACTCCAAATGGTATTTGTGATGTTAAGCTGCTTCTGCTTTTGTTCATCTGCATTTTCAGCGTCTTACAAATTTCTGACCTGGTGACACTCTAGGTCTTACCAGCTTCAGAGGAAACAGACCCTATTTTGAATTGGCAGTAACAGATTACTTTTCTCCTTAGGGATTTTTAAAAAATGTATGGAGTTCAGAAATCCAGTTGGGATGTTAATTCATTTCTGTGTACTCTCAAAATTCAAGAAAGGCCAATACCATGGTTTTCCTTTTACAATGCCAATATAGTGGCAGGTTGAGAACAGCTGTGATCACAAAAAAGTGCCATTTTATTAGCACCTCTGCCACTATTAATATTTGCTAATTAATCTCTGTAAATGATACTAGTAAAGAATTTTTATATGCCATTTTTCAGATAGTAGTAAAGCAGAGCTTGRAAACAAATTCCTTATTTATAGGCATAAAAAGTTATTTTCAGAGAGAGGATTATAACCTGATCTCTTGAGTTTGAATTTATAGGTAGGTCAAACCTGGATTCTAGAAAAATTTTGGTTGTCTTTCACTGGAGAATTTGCCATCTTAAAATCTTTTAGAGTTTTTTTCCCTAGCTTTTTAACAAGTTACTGAAACTAACCATTGTGGTTCCATTGCAAAATGGTGTAAACTATTATTTATTATTTTGACCTAAATTGCTTTGAAGTGGGGAACTGTGCACCGTGAAATAAGTTTAATTGCTTCAGCTTTGCCAAAAACACTCAAATATTCTTCTGGTACAGGAAATTCATTATCAAATTAATGTGGGTTTTGTTTAATATATAATTATATAGCTGTGATGGATACTTGAGTTAATTACAGAAAATACATAAATTAAGAAATTGATGGAAATTGCAAATAGTGAAAATACTTCAGAAGCAGCAGCAGCAGAAGAAATGACAATGACTTGCTACAGATCATTTGCAGAGCCTTAGGGCACAAGTTAAGTAACAAATCTTTTTCCCAGAGCAGCTGACAAAGTTAGTGCTGCACTGACAGTCCAGCCAAGAGCAGGACAGGTGCAGCTTTTACTCCTGGGCAGAAAATGAGAAACTTTCTAATGTGCAGAAAAATGAAGTTTGGTGAATGGAGGAAAGAGTACAAGGCAGAAAGTCTGTGTTCTGAGCCTTTTTGTGGCATGGAATTTTTAAAATCCTTGTAGGATAAGGCAATATCTTCTGTTGGTGCATATTGCCATAATTGCTGTAATTTAGAATATCTGCACTATTTTCACTTAAACTGAGGATTTAGCACATTTTGACAGTCTCARTGACAGAATATTTTATAGATATTTGCTTGACAGAATTTGTACGATTTAGAGTTGGCTTGCACGATTAATTCTTTGTGCTTGTGCCTGCCCCCTCCGCCGACCATGCTGAGGGCTCTGTTACTTAGCTCGACTCCAGCCTACTCAATGGAGCAGCGGCTGCAGGAGGCCAGACTGCACAYGTCCTAGGGCCATACAAGTGCTATTTAGCAGGATGGACTCTGCAAAGCCAGAGGCACTCAAGGGGCTACAGAAAGAGGCACATTAGTGACATAACRCTGAGAACCTGAGCCAGGTTATGTAAATGCTCACTGCGGTGAAGTGTGTTTGGTATTTGTTCTCATGCTGTATGTATATATACAATAGGTTGCTGCTGTTTGCAATAAATAATTTGCTGCTAATGTTGTTKACAGTGCTATTGATGAAGTTTAAAAATGTGTTTGATGACTGCTGTTCTCTTAAAGCCTTTTTTACTTTATCAGACAACTTTCCTAACTTTCTGTATGCCACTAGAAAGGAGAAAGGAGCGAGTTGTTTGAGGTGTACAGAATTAAGGGATGGGCACACATCCAGGGAATCTCAGAGGGAGATATGGGCTGTGTGCCATGCACTGAACTTGCTACATATGTGCAAATCAGATCTAGCACACGCACACTACACAGATGGTTAGCAATTGCACAGATCAGCTCCACAAGGCATGTCCAGATCCCACTAACCAGGGTGTCTGGAAATCCTGGTCATATGGCCAGTCTGTGATTTCTCTCCTCTTTCTTCTTCCCTATCCTGAAATTCTGTCTAAGGAAGGAGGAGAAAGAAATTTTAAAAATTACATGCTGAGGCATGTTAATATTGGACATGCTGAAAATGGTGAGATTACCATAGAGCAATGAGCTTCAGGACCTCAGCTGAGCCATAATCTACTGTGTGTGTATTTTTAGTTTGCTGTTGCAGTGTGAAAAGTATTCACTTCACTTAAGCTATGTCAACTTACTGTGAATACTGAAATAAAATGCTAATTAGATACAGTTGGAAGAGAGCACATGGCAAATTACTGTAATACCACTGATGGCTGGTAACTCATATGCCTGTGGTGGCATGATCAGTTTTGATCAAGTGCTTTCCCTTTTAATCTACTTGCTCTTTAATAACGGGCCTTCTCTAAAACCTGCACCAATTTAAAGTTCAATTAATATAAATTTTATAAGTTAGAATATTTTTCTTAACCAATTAAAACATAATTAAAAGGAGAATACTTCCTAAATCCTTAAGGCCTCTTCATTAAAATGGAGAAAATTCTTCTCACAAGACTCTGGCTCATTTTAATTTCTCTAAATAAAAATATAGTTCATGTTCCCAAATAACTTCTGCCTAAACAATCTACTTGCTACTGTTTTAAAGGATCAATCTTATTTTAGGTAGTGACTATTCTCCCACTAGTATGTAAATGTTTATGCTAATATTTTACATTGAAAATTACTATGGATCAAATCAGGACTTTGAGCTTTGTGAATGTAATGCCATATATGTACATTGCAAGACAACTTCAGGGTTTTTTTGTGGGTTTTGCATTTGTTTTTTGGGGTTTTTGGTTTTTTTGGTTGGTTTTGTTTGTTTGTTTGTGGTTTGTTTGTGGTTTGGTTTTTTTTTAATCTGTGTGGTGCATTTAAAAATCCATCTTTTTCCATCTCAGAATTTCTCCAACAGGTGTAGTCTCACTGATATCCATGACAGTCTCCTCTCTTTGACAGTAYAGGTTTATTAATTTTCTGAAGAGTTATACATGTGAATTATCTATGCACTTTATAATCCCAGGCTATTATGTACCCAACTCTGATTGATTACCAGGATTCTCAGGCTCTACCTGTATAAATGGCAAGTTACATGAGTAACTTAATTTCTGTAAGAAGTAAGACTTTTTTATCTGCAAAAAGTTTTGATCTGATAAATCCTGCAACACAATTAGAGCACCAATTCTTATGGTGCTGTCGATCTCTCTTAAATTATCATTCATACTTTTCACAAAATGTAAAGATAACATATAGTCTGATCCTTTGCACTGCACATTTACTGTTCATTTTGTTAGAAACATACTGCTTTTTTCAGTCTTGGTTTTTGAATGAATTACCTAATGGTCACCTATAGGTGTCTTAGTAGACTTTATTTAGTCCCTTTCTGAGGCAGTTTGGAAAATAAAGGTAAATTAGGTTTAGATGAGAGAAAAGCAGCTATTCCTTCAGGAACTGGAACTTCCTGTTCATAGGGAAAAATAACATCAGACTTGGCTTTCCCCTGTATTATATTGCTTATAGAAAATATTAAATTAATTCAAGAATTAGTGTATGAATATTTAGGGACTTGTATCTTTCTGCCATTACACTCTGATTCTATTTAATTTGAGAGGTAAAACAGAGTTCCTTGATGCCACTATTACTCATATTTGGGCTTAAGTTGAATTTGTGTGTTGCATATATGTAGCTAAAAGATTCATTTTCAGTGTTTGGACCAAACAGCTATTTTCTTCCCTCTYGTACTTGTTTTTGTAAGGTAGTCAGCAAAGAATAAAGCACTCTACCACAGTGAAGAGGGAGTTCATCTGGTAGAATTAATAATGCCTTGTACAAGTGTGATACCCTCTGTTGTTTTCTTCTGTTTTTCACATGTTGCCATTTCAACCACAGAACAAGCTTGAAAATCATTCTCCCTTTACCTAAAAGCATATACATTTGGATTGCATGTTTGTATGGGAATCTTTATCCCTGCCCCAGAGCACAATGTTCATTAGTTCTTAAAAAATATTATTTATTTGTCTTGTGTTTATCTTCTTACTTCCTTTTAAGTTTCTCTTTTACTTTAGATCCTGCAGATGTTTTTTTCCTTTAAAATTCACAGATTTTGTCCCTGATTCATTTCAGAGAATATGCTTTGCTTTGCAGATCTATGTTGCCCATGAATCTTGACTACAAAAATTACTTCTAAGTAATTTTAATTACTTTTAATAATGTCAGTTAATAATAGCAATTAATAATGTCATGATTTATAAATTACATAAGCAGTATTTTCTTGGGCTACTTCATTTTTTTGTTAACACAATATTATTTCTGTCTTTTTTTCTGACTATACTCAATACGCTTAGTTTGGGAATGTACAGCTAAAGCTGTCTTTTTTTCATATCATATATATTATTAGTACTGGTCTGTAATCTAGCAAGTACATTGTAGTTAAAAATGGTTGAACATCTTTCTAAAGCTTAACTTGAAGATCTTCTAGCTGGAAATTGAACTTTAACTTTGAAAAAGTCCTTGAACTTTAAATATGTGATCAGAATTACCAGTTTAGGTCGGAAGGGATCTTTGGAGGTTATCACCCCCAGCTCAAAGTTTTTCTAGCATCACAGTTAGATCAACATGCTCAGGACTTGCATAATCAAGTTTTGAGTATCTCCAAAGATGAAAATCCCACTGCCTATTTGTGAACTTTTTGAGGACTTGACTGATGCCAAGATGAGGAGTGTTTTCCTTAGGAACTTCCATTGTGGAAATTTGTGGCCATTCCCTTTGTGCTATATTTGCACCTCTGAGAAGAATTTGGTTCAGTCTTCTACATAACCACCTGTCACAATGTTGAAGASAGCAGCTGAAATTTGCCTTTTCTTTCAAGCCGAACATACAAACGCACTTTTGTTAGTCTCTGCCCATATGTCATATGCTCAAGCTCTGYAAGTTGGTGGCCCTCCTCTGGAGTTGCTCCAGTTTATTTATGCATTTCTTGCAGAGTGGAATGCTCCAGTGACAGTCTCAGATGTTCTGTTTAGAAGTGAATAATAATTTCCATAAGCCTGCTGGTTATATTCTATCCAGTACAACCCAGTGTGCAAACAACTCTCATTGCCTCAAGGGTATGCCACAGACTCCTGCTCAACTTCCTGTCCACCAAGATCCCAAGTACTTTTCTGCAAAMCTCCTGTCAGCTCTGAGTCTGTACTGATGCATGGAGTTTTTTGTTTTTGGTTTTTTTTTCTTTTCAGGTGCAGGAACTTGCATTCATCTTCATTTGAGGGGAGGGTAAAGGGAGAGATAAGGAGGTTGCTGGGAACAGGACTGGTAAAGATGTGGATTAGAAGGTGTATCAAGTGACAGATTGTCACTGATGCCACTTGYATCCTGCTTTCTATTTCACTCTCTTCATAATGCTTCTTGTGGAGTTACAAATCTATTTCAGGTTTGTGGTTTCTTTTTTTTTTTTCAAATATGAGTGCATAACTTCTTAACTGCAACTAAATGATGTAGTTAAAGTTTGTGTTGGTTACTAATTTTGGAATCAGCAACAGGTAACTTTGGAGTGTCCCAGAATGCATCAGTTTTCATGGTTCTGTTGGCAGTTTCCAGATATGGCTTCCTGAGCCTTGAATTTAAAGAGCTTTTGGTGCCCATGTGCGTGAGGCAGACCACCTGTTTTAAAACACCTGTTTTTCWGCTGTGGTCCTTAAAACTCACCAGCACCCCTGTTTAGAGGCCTGGGATTTAGAGTCTTGCTCTCTGACATTCAAGGCTTAGGCGGATACCCTTAGTCCCTGGAAAAATATTTTTAATTTTAAACATTTTTAATAAGTTTCCATGTAAGGATGAGCACCATTTATTCTARTGGAGCTTCTTTTTAGAAAGAATATAGTTGCAGTTGCATGCAGAGAGGTTAAGAAGGTACGATGTTCAGAGATGAGCAGTAGCTTCTGTGCGCAAACTTTCACAGAACTACTTTGCTTGGCATTGAGATAATAATGGAAGAGGGATGTGGGAGTGATGATCCACGAAAGCATGAAGGGTGAGAAGAATGAGCTGATTGGCCAAGCAATATAGGAAGGGGAAGATTCCCAATGAAATTGGCAGACATCAATTATAAAAGGAGCGAAAGGACAYTGTGAAATACATAGTAAGTGTATTTTACTATACAATTATTGCCCAATTCTTTGCTATTTAAAGCATATGTTAGGAAAAAATGCATGGGTTCAAATAGAAATTGATCAGGTTTATCAATTGAATATGTAGAATATCAATTGAACATCACTTGAATATCAATATTCAATCACTTGAATATCAAGAATATAAATTGAAATGTTGAGCACAGTGGTGTCAAGGCAGACTTTGACCTGGAATGGTCATACAACATAAGAATATGCCAGAGTAATAAGCAGTCTGTGTCCTGTGTTAGGTTGGTTTAACTGTGTATTAAAGTGTTTATTTATGTGCATCAGGTAGTTCTTATGCTTATAAATGGAGTTATGGAGTTATACTGTGTCACGACTGAAGTTTTCTGAATATTTTTCCCTGGATATTTTTTGCAAAATTAAATAGTTTTGAGATTCACCTAAACATAGTAATTAAACAGTAAATATTTTAAAATAAAGGCAGTGTATGAACTGAGCAATTTTTTAATGAAAATATGCCTGGTGATAGGAATTCTGTTCTACGGAAAGCAGAAAACTCTTGGTATTTTAAATAGGCAAAGAAGAAACAAAGCAAAATAAAAATGCAAAACGTGGCAAAACTTCTCAGCTTTTGGGTATTCTTTTTTTTAATCTTCTATTAAGAAATAACAAAAATTTGTAGCAAAACATAATTAGGAACTGTGTTAGGGGCTGTACCCTAATTCAGTCTAAAAATGGCATCTTTGTCAGAAAATTGCACAGGGCTGGCAGAAGTTTCCAGGAAGACCTACAGGGAAGCTGGGGTGTGTCAGCAGTACATGCCTGTTTAGAGAAGTTAATTTCCTCGAAAAAGTAATATTCATGGTGAGATTAAAACATCTACATGTAGTTCTTTGGCTCTGTAGCTGGATCTTTTTCCTAATTTAAATGTCCTTAATGGGTATTCCTCATCTTTGTTTCTCCTAAAGAAAAATGAGATTGGAGAAACATGTGATGGAGGATGGGAGCTACTTATCTCTCTCTGAAGTAGACATATTCTATCTGACCACCGTAATATCCATCAGGCAGTGTGGACTGCCTTGACTAGATTTTCACTGACTATAATGGGATATCACCACCTGCATGTGTATGTCTTAACCTTAAAGTGAATTCTGCTTTCAATTACAGTTTTTAGAAACTATGCATTGGTGTTTTCCTGCTCTCTAAGTTCCTTTGCAACCTTTTTGCTATGATGCCTCCTTTATGCCCCATCCTTTTCTAGTCAGCTATTTCCCCCTTAATTTTTTCACATCCCCTTAAAGGTGCACTTACTGCAGGAGATCTGTTCTCCTGAGTCCTGTCACAGAAAAAACTTGTTACAACTGTGGAACGTGTAGTAGAAACAAGGAGATAGGTTATAATCTGAATGTTACACCTATGATTTTTTTTTTGGTCACAAATCCTTCTTTAGCTGTCTTTTATTTAGCTGGTCATCTTTTATAAGGTGTTTTATAACTTCAGATCACAATTTTTTGCCTGTGTGTCCATCAAGTCTTTGATTAAGCTATAAACCACTGCAGTAATGCAAATAAATTAAATGTATGTGAGTGGGCAGCAGGACTTCTTAATGTTATATAGTTATCCTCCACTCAAGTATTAGTAGCAATTTTACGTCCAAATTCAGCAAAGAATTTAAGCATGTTTCTATGCTAAAGTCATCACTGGGAAAAGCAAAGCATGCAATCTGACAAGATTTGTTTTTTACTTGCCTGTAAAATAGTCCTCCCTGTATGTAACACATACCTTGGATTGATGGTTGTCTTATCAAGAAGTAGATTCAAGATTGTAGTCCTTTCAAGAACCATGAAAGCCTTGAGATTGATATTTTTGTAAAATAATAAAKAAAATTACTTTCTGCTAAGTTTATGTACTCACTTTTAAGCTGGAAAAACTCTATACATTCTATAAGAAGTTTTCTTTATCTCATTTTTTCTCCATTTAAGATTTCTAGTACCCTTTATGGATTCTTGTTTAGTCAAAAGTGTTTACATTAGCAGCTATCACTTAAATAGGGATAACAACAAATAATAGCTAGGAGTCATGAAAACTAGAAGCTGAAAAGACCTATTAAATTGCTTGAATCCTTCCCCTGACATTTTAGGGTTGTTCCTTGTAGTGTAATTTCCAGTGCTTCCTTTGGTCCAGTTCTTCTTCCTTACACTACTCTCCTAAGAACATTATCACAATTTTCAATGCCGTCTTGCAATTTCCCCACTTCTGGAATTCAGCTATGACAATTTTAATTTACTCTGACTTCTCATATAGGTGTGTGAGGTATCTCTTTTTGTTATCTTTAACTTCTCTTTTTTTGCAGTTTTACCTCCCACCATCCTTGAGGTTTCTGCCTTTCTTTCAGATTGTATTTGCATTCTATGAGCTTAATTTTTAATATTTTCTCATAAGCTGTTCCTTCCATTTCCATAATTTTTTATTGCCTTTTTCTAGTTCTGAGTTCTCCAGTTTGTTAATAACTCTGTGGACTTGCTCCTCCTTCTTGTTGAAGCCAATGGGAAAAAACAAAGGCATACTACTGCACATAACTCTTTCCTGCAAWTTTTATTCTGTATCCATAATAATTTATTTTTTTTAAGGTGACTCAAATGTATGAGTATTTTGCAGTTTCCATATCCAGTGGTACTAGGACTCTTGTCTCTCCTGAGTGAACATAGTCATCACCTATCTCAGATGATTCTTCTAGCTGGCAGACCTTTTATTAACTTCACCATGGCTGACTGGCTTCCAGACCAGATAGTTTGCATTCTACCAGCTGGAAGCATGGGCAAAATTTACAACTCAAGTGTGTGCCTTCATGGAATTACCTTAAAGACAAGATCAGTAATTTTGAGCAGCTGAGGCCAACAACACTAATGAAAATACTGTTTAGAATCCTTTGCCAAATAGCCTAAGTACTGCCTAAATGAAAACTCCAGTGTGAATATTCTGAAGCTGTCCTCCTGGAGATACCTGCTAATTTAGGTGCTTTCTCTCCACTATAATGCTAAGTGTTCATATAATTCCAGACAGCAAAAAGSTTTCTTCATGTGTAAGTTGCCCAGTGGAGAATGCTCAGGATAAGTGTTTTAATGGAGCGGCCAACATTTTGGCTGAAGTGGGCATTTGGTCCCAGTGATTCTTTTACCCATCTGTAATGGCTTTGGACATTTTGGACCATGTATTTGAGGAAAATGTTAGCTTGAGGGTTACCAGCACGCAGTTATTCAATATTCTATGGGATTTTTGCAAACACAGTTGCACTCATATACATGTTTTAGTTTTTTAACTCAGTGGTTCATGGGGACTAGACACTAGACAGTTCAATATATATAGCTTTATAATTGCAAAAACAAAGTAGTGCACCCCACTTTAGATACTAAAGAATATTTATGCCCCACATGTCTGTAAATGACTAGTTTGGGTACACTGTAAGCTTAGTGAACTTGGGTGAGCTGTATTCTGTCTCATAAGTGAGACAAGTCTGCTTGAAATAAAATCAGTTATTTTCCTCTGAGTCTTACCTGTATTTATATTTTGTCTGGGTGAAGCCCACTTTTTTAGATGCACTTTCCACCATATCCCTGTGTGGTACTGGAGCAGTATTTGCAAGATGTTCTCCTGAACATCAAAGTGACATTTTTTTAGTTACCTTTTACTGGAGGGTCATAGTGGCACAGGATGCAGTTGGAGGCCTCACACTAGTGATGTTCAATACTGGGCCCAACATTGCGGAACATATTTATCAATTACTTGGATGAAGGTGCAGATGCCACCTCAGCAAGTTTGCTGACAATACAAATCTATGAGTAGTGGCTGGTACCCCAGAGGGCTGTGCAGCCCTTCAGAAGGATCTTGATGGGTAGGAGAGAACTGTGAAATTCAACAAAGGCAAGTGCAGGGTCCTGTACCTGGGGAGGAACAATCCCATGCACCAGCACAGGCTGAGGTCTGATCTGCTGGGAAGCATCTCCATGGAGAAGGACCTGGGGGTCCTGGTGGCTAACAAGCTGCTCACAAACCAGCAGTGTGTCCTTGTGGCCAAGAAGGCCAAAGGTATCCTGAGGTGCATTGGGAAGAGCATTGCCAGCAGGTCACAGGAGGTGATCCTGTCCTTCTACTCAGCCCTGGYGAGGCACATCTGGAGTGCTGTGTCCAGTTCTGGGCTCCTCAGTGCAAGAGAGACGTGGAGCACCTGGAGTGGGTCCCATGGAGGGCTACAAAGATGATTAAGGAACTGGAACATTATTGTAGCAGGGCATCCCCAATATGGTAATAATGAGCACTGACCCCATGATTGCAGAAGGCTGATCAATTGCTTTATTCTTACTACACTCTACTATACTACTACATTCTGCTATATAAAAAGCCCATTGCCCTTGCCAGACAGYTTTAACCTAATTGGTAATTAAATCAAAACACTATCACCAGAGTCCAATTAAGGAGTCACCCTTTGGTAAACAATCTCCATAACACATTCCACATGTGCACAACAACAGGTGCAGCAAATGGAGATAAGAATTGTTTTCTCTGAACTTTCTCACAGCTTCTCACAGCTTCCCAGGAAAATGCTGGGAGAGAACTATGTTTCTCTCTGTTCAGAGGATATGTCRTTACCAAAGAGCATCTCTCTTTTGCTGAGGGAGCTGGGCCTGTTCAGCCTCCAGAAGAGGTGACTGAGAGGGGACCTCATCAATGTCTGCCAGTATCTGAAGGGAGGGTGTCAAAAGGATGGACCAGGCTCTTCTTGGTGGAGCCAAGTAATGGAACAAGAGGCAATGGGCAGAAGCTGATGCACAGGAAGTTCCTCCTGAACAGGAGGAAGAATTTTACTGTGCAGGTGACTAAGCACTGGAACAGATTGCAAGAGGCTGTGGAGTCTCCATCCCTGGGGATATTCGAGAACTGTCTGGATGCAATCCTATGCCATGGGCTCTACGATGGCCCTCCTTGATCAGATGACCCACTGTGGTGTCTTGCAACCTTACCTATTCTATGATTCTGCTAACACTAAACTGCTGCTTTAACAAAAATCATTAAGATGGGAAAATACCAGAAATTACATTGGCAAGACTCTTATTGACTGGGAAGGACTATTTTCAGATACTCATGGATTTGGAGGTGGGGACTGAGCTACTGGAATGGCCAGCGTGTGCTAAACACTTTGTTAGATCCAGCTTTGCTGGTTAATCCTTGAAAAGAATTTAACCAAGCCCGTGGTGCCCCTTCCCATCCAGAGATTTCATAGGAGCCAGACAATAATTACCAGAGGGGTTGCTCAACTTCAGCTCAAAAAAGTAGCTACCTGATGTACAGGTACTCAGCGACTGCTCAGGCTTAGTGGCTGTCCTAATGCTCTAGGCTGGTGTTTCTGGGAATTCTAAATGCCAGTGTTAGGAAAAGATAGGGAAGATTAAAGAATGTAAGGATTAGTGGCATGTTAAAGGCTTTCTATCCTTGGGCAGTTGCCACTGTTCATTTTCACTGATATTAATAATTACAGTGTGAGCCAATTGGTAGTACCCTAGTATCTTCATTATGTGGAAATCTGCTTTTTTTCATAAAAACAATATTTAAAAAGAATACATTTTTGCATATAGGTTATAGTTCAGACTCTAATGTCATATTCCAGGACAATAGTTAAACTGTATGATTTAACATTTGCCAATGATGCTATGTTTATCAGTTTAGTAAACAGTCTGCTGCTAGGCTGGGCAAGATACCTTGTAGCTCTTGAAAGYATGCACGTTTTAATGGACAGCAATTACAGTACTCACACAGCCTGAGCTTTCTGTCCAGTAGAAAAGGGGTTAAAACTTAATAGGGTTTGGGCAGGAGGGAGGGAAAAAAATCCTAGGCAGAATGTCTCCACACAGAGAAAGCGAGAACAATTAATATATGCTCCAAACTGCTAAGGACAGCAGAAAAAAGCAACTAGCATAAATAATTAAAGCAGAGATTAGATAAATATTTGGGGAGGGGGTACTGTGGTGGTGTAATTGCTGATGTTAAGGCAAAGTGGACTTCTGTGCTTCCCTTTTGTTCTAAGGTTTACTACAGCCCATTACTTAGTAACCTGCCATATGCTATAATTTTTAGACCATGTGTTTTTAAAAGCTTGCATAAGAAAGAACTCTTGAACATAGGCTGG
Source organism: Cardinalis cardinalis (assembly GCA_014549065.1). Classification (NCBI taxonomy): domain Eukaryota; kingdom Metazoa; phylum Chordata; class Aves; order Passeriformes; family Cardinalidae; genus Cardinalis; species Cardinalis cardinalis. The sequence continues at coordinate 2,587,232 of JACDOX010000025.1, forward strand.
GATGTGACTTTGTCATGCAATATGGCTTTATGATTCATTCATTTTCCCAGATTTTATTTCTCCAGAGCAGGTCTTGGGTTGGCATCCTGAGCCCTGCAAAAGATCCACAGGGCTGAGTGGAAGGAATATAAATGCTTCACTGGAGCCAGACTTCCGCTGGGGCAGTGGCTTTCAATAGACTAAAGTTGAAATACACAGACAGGGAGGTGGGGGAGGTGTTTTGCAGTGTCGCAGATCCCAGGAATACCTGATTTTAGGAGAAGAGAATTAGGATTTTTTAATATGTTCACTAACAGGGTTGCTTCTTGTTTCAGAGAAAAACAGCTACAACATCAGGAAACCAAGCCTGAGGTTTATTGTTTAAAAGGGAAAAAACCCAAACATGCTTTAGTAACAAGGGATATCTTCACACTTAACTATCTATATAAAAATTACTTGAAGAGCACAGAAAATTAAACTGGACACTGATATTCAACAAATTAAATATTCTTCTATTGAAGAAGGGGGAAGCAAGCAATTTACATGAAAATATTACATGTTCATTGGATAATTTCAAAAAAAGCCCTTAAAAATAAAAAAATAAAAGCCCTTCATTAAAATACTCTTCAGAGCTCAGAAATACTTGCAAACACATCAAAGGACATAAGAGCTCTAATAATCTATCAGTTAAACTGCTGTGATTTTTTGCGTCTGTTTTTCTATGTTCGTGTTTTTATCTTTCACAGTATGAATGGGTAACCTTATAGAAACATCCTGCGTGAATTGTGGGCTTCTGTGCCCCGTCAGTTTCTGTGGTAATCTGGGGGAGTCCTCCGGTACCTGCCTGCACCCCGAGCGGAGCTCTCACTCGCACACTGCAGCCAGCCCGTGCAGCGAGCCCAGCCTGGTGCTCTTGGAGACAGGGAGATGCAAGGTACCATTTTTTTTCCAGACTGTAAATGATTCCTTTTCTTTGCTCCACAGAACATCCGATGTGGTGCCCAATCCGCTGAGAAAGCTCCACAGACGTCAGTGTGTGTGTGTGTGTGTGTGTGTGTGTGTGTGTGTGTGTTTGTGTGCGTCTGCACAGCCAACTGCAGCTGGAACCTCCATTAGAGCAGCCCTATTGATTTCTGGGTTCACACTGCAGTAACAGTGCTAGAGTGCAGGGCAGGGGGAGAAGAAAGTGGGGGGGAGCTGGGGGGAGGGGGGAGAGGAAATAATCCCAGTGGTTTAAAAACAAGGCTGAACTGAAGGCACATCGGGGTGTATCTGCATATGTATAGCACATACACGCCGGTTTCCAGAGATATGCCACTGCTTGCTTAAAAAAACACCACCAAAAATCCCCAGGCAGAGCAACTCCCAAATCTCATGAAACAACAGTCTTGCCAGGTTTCAGACCCCCCACACACATGGATTGATGTTTGCTGCTTTGTCGATGATGGGTTTGCACACTGGAGCTGGCTGCAAAATATTTCTGTTTTGTTAAAGGACTACAGGAGATGCACACTTTAAATGGCTCTTTCTCTATGCACACATTCATCTGCTTGGGGACTGTGAGAGATCCAGCTTGAGTATGTCAAGCACAGGGCAGAGAGAGCTCCAGGAAGCTGCTCTGCGTTTACTGGCAGTCATTTTCTCGTGATGCATAATGCACAAGGTGCCAATGCAAGCTGAGGTGTAAAAAACAGGGGCGGGGGGGTGGTGTGGTGTGTGTGAAAATGGTGTGTCTGGTAGTGGCTGAGCTTTCCTCTTCATCTGAGGTTTCTTTCTCAGCTAATATCTGGGCATAATTTATAGCTGCATGTTAATATGTTTTCTTGGTATTTCAGCACATCTGTGAAGAAAATCCTTGCAAAGCAAGTGTGTCTTTTCACAATCACTGCATGTCGGTCTGGCAGACTCTAGCTGTGAGCAGTATACAGCGAAGGGGGGGAAAGCCCCCAGCTCCGTTATCTGTTTAGGGCGTGGGGGAAGGGTCGACGGTAATACCTTTAAAAACCCGAAAGGCGGTAAGCCATTATTAGCAAAAGCTATATTGAGCATGCTTGCCAGACAGGCAGTGCAGCGCAGCTCAGCTCTAGTTCCGCCCAGACATGTGCCTTGCCATTTTCATTTTAATCAGTCTGCTCAGGATGGCTGCTGATTCATTTTGCGGGATGGCCCCCTGGGAGCCAAGGTGAAAGCCTGAGGCGAGCTGCTATTGCATCAATGCAGCACTCTACATCAGACACAGGGAGGGGAGGCAAGGCTTCGGCAGCAGATAGAGTTCAAAATACCAGCCTCACTATTAGAAAAGCAAACTAGTACTCCCCTTCAAAAAAAAACCCAAAAAAACCCCCAAACAAACAACAAACAACCAAACAAAAAACCCAAAGAAAAACCTCTCTGTAGAAGTAATAATATTTTTTAAAAAGAAAAAAAGGAAAAAAAAGGAGTATATATCCAACACCCCCCTCCCAGAATCATCAAATAAAACACAATTATTGAAGAAAAATCTCTTCTGCTCCTTCCTTCCCCTCTTACCCTGGAAGCTCTGGAGCTACAATTTCTTTCCAGTGTCTTGTTTAAAAAGAAAAAGGATGCTCTCTATTTCTCTATTTACCTGATAACTAGCGGGGGGTGGGATACCTGATTTAGCTGGAGACTTTGATTTGTGGRATTGACAACCTTATTATGCAGTGAGCTTATTATTGATATTATTCTGCTCTCGGTTGCCATGACCACCTTGTGAGAGACATTCAATTTTCTCTCTTCCATCATCATTATCTATGAGGCCATCTGTTGTGGAAAATGAATTCAGCCTCATTTGCATGACTGATAAGCAAATTTTTTTTTATCTATTTAACAGAAGGTCATATGCCGGGGATTTGGAGCTGGTGAAAAAAAAAAAAGTGGAGGAAAAAAAAAAGGCATCTCGAGAGGATGAGTGGGAGTGCGTGCATTAGAGGATGTATGTGGAAGTAAAACAGATCCCTCAGGCCTGCTAGCCTATCCTACTGCATTTGTCATTCCTGCCAGGGCGACATTTTTTCCCCCTAAGCTTCTGCACACTAAAGAGAGTGAGAGCTTTTTCCCTGCAGTCTTCTTGAAGCCCCCCTGTTTTTTTTTTTACTCAGTGTTGGTGGGTGTATTTTAATATATATACATTTTTTTTTTTAATTCCCTGGAACATGGGGTATCTTTTCTGTGTTCAATGAAGAAAAAAGCAGCCTTTTCTGGGTCTCTGTGGTATGCTTCTTACTCCTCATCCTTTCAAAGTTGTAGTAAGCCAGGGCGTTTCTTAACCATGCTGAAATGTCTTGCTTATGTTTAACTTGCAAATGGTTAACAGTGCAGGTGTGGGCTGTGTTTTGTGCAGGGTGGGGGTTGATTCTTGCAGCTAACTGGGAAGATTATTGTGATTTTTGTAGTCATTCTGTAGCTTGTACTTAAATGTCCATTGTTTGCTCTTTTCAAGTTTTTCTGGCATTACTGCTGTGCAGCTGAAATTGTATTGGGTTGTAGAATAGCTGATAAAAAATCCTAAAGAATATGTTTAGTATATGACTGCATAATGTTGCATGCATTAAGCATGTTGTTGTTTATATAAACTTGCTGCATGTGGACAGTACTTGTTTGATATGGAGAACCCGAGACAGCAGCTTCACAGATTGGAATGCTCAATGACAGCTGAATGCAATTAAATAAAAGAAAGTAAGATACCGTACTTTGCACTAAAATGACTTTTGAAAACAATGGATTTGTACTTTTAAGGGGAACACTTGAATAGGAGTAGCTTTTGTGAAACAACACTATCTGAAATGTTTCATAGCTGTAATACATTTTTTTTAAAGAGAAGAAGCTTTGTAAATAAGGAGTGGTTAATTCAGTTAACTCTTTGAAAACATCACAGTTTATATTTCAATTTTAAAATAGTTGTGATAAGTAGTCCATGTACRTTTAGTGAAGATCTGTTAATCCTATTAATTTTGTGCTAAAATGAAGACAAACAGTATAAAGGAAAACAAGTTATGTCAGTAAAAAAGAAACTACCTACTGTTTTATGGAAGAGGTGTTACACATGTTTGTTTCTTTTAATTGTCACTAACAAAGATTAAACTCAATGGAACAGAAGCATGGCATTTTCTTCTGAGTTCTGACCAATGTGCACAGTCTCATCTAGGCAAAGGAGGTTTTTTAAACCTTTACTTGTTTTCTGAAGAAGTAATGAGAGGATAAAAGTAGACTTTTTGTATGATAAATGCTTTGCCTGGCTGATGATACTCCTTTAAAGATAGAAAAAAAGAAATGCAGTACTCTCTTTCTTGCAAATAAATACTTATGGATTTTATTTGTAATCTATGGGGAATATTTTTTATATTTCACACTTGTCATGGAGAAATGGTCACGGGTGCTCGATTTCAGGTGGTGAGAAGTTTCACTTCTATTGAGGGCTGCTAGAGACTAGATCTCTGACTTGTGTACGTTAAGTAACTTACCTTAAATTACTTGATTAAATTTCCTATTTTTTATGGGTTTATTTTTGTTTGTTTTAGAAGACACTCTGCAACAGACTTAGCATTAATTAGTTGTGATAATCTATCGCTGTTAGTTGTTTAAAGGGAAATCTTTTTTCCTATCTCTCTGATTTCAGAAAGAGTATCTTCCCTGTACATTTTAAAAAAGGAGTAAGATCTAATGCTTTTTTGGCATCCGCCATATTTATCATGCCTGTTGGGATCTGTGGTGGAAGTTAGCTCGCAGAACTAGTTTCACACTCTGAGCTCAGCCCAGTGCAGCTCTGGCAGCTGCAGGGAGTGGAGGGTGTCTGAAACAGTGCTGGTTTCCTCAGTGGACTTCAGCTGGAAGTAATGGGATACTGTGCATTAGCAGACTGCCTTGTAGCACACAAAGGTTGAGGTCTCCGTCTTATCCCGACCTCCCCCCTCCACTTGAATTGCCAGCATCTTCCCAAGGCTGGTGAATAAAACCTCCTAAACTTCGGGAGAAGCCTAACAGATAATGCAGTCAATTCCCTTTCCCTGCCCCCCAAAAGTTAATTACCGAGCTTGGTTGGATTCCTCCCTGCCACCCTGACATTTGACTGTTGCTAATTCACTGATTAATCTCATTAATGTGATTATAGCAGGATTTGGAGTTGGCTGCCATTGTTCTGCAGACAGCGCCATTCAGCCCCAGCCCTCGCCGCCCCCCTCGGCGCGTCGGAGCGGTTCCTTCAGCACCGGGAGCTGTCCGGCTCACCGGGAGCTGCCCGCTCCGGGAGCTGTCCGCTCCGGGAGCTGTCCGGCTCACAGGGAGCTGTCCGCTCCGGGAGCTGTCCGGCTCACCGGGAGCTGTCCGCTCCGGGAGCTGTCCGCTCCGGGAGCTGTCCGGTTCACAGGGAGCTGTCCGCTCCGGGAGCTGTCCGGCTCACCGGGAGCTGTCCGGCTCACCGGGAGCTGTCCGCTCCGGGAGCTGTCCGGCTCACCGGGAGCTGTCCGCTCCGGGAGCTGTCCAGCTCACTGGCCCCGTGCCCTGCAACTGCTCCCGGAGGAAAAGGCAGCAGAGGCATCATGCTTTCTAATTAGGTGGCGGGAAGATGGCTGTGGTAAAGCGCCAGTCTCTTAATTTAAATGCATTTAAATTCTTCCTCTCTTCCAAGAGCTGTCTTCGTCTGCATTCTGTTTTCTGGGATCGATCCATGGGGCAGTGGAGTTTAAACAGCACCTCTTTGCAGCAGTGCAATTTAACTCACAGAAGGTGAGGGACATTACAGGTGTTGTCATGCTTAGCCAGACTTTTTCATCCTAGTAAAAAGTGCTTTGTTGAGCTAAATGCTTTCATTTATCTGTTTGGTTTAATTTTTTTTTGTTTGTTTGTTTTTTTGGTTTTTTGGGGTTTTTTTGTGCAAAACTCCCCAGCATACTCCCGCTCGTCACCTCAAAAATTATGTTTGCTCTCACCAACACTATTGTGCCCAGTGTCTTTCCTGCAACTGCTCTGCAAATGCCCATTTTTTAGAGTTTGACAATAGGAAGCATTTTATTGATTTAAAATCGATCTGGAAGATCTTTCTGAGGTCTSCTTATACATATAAATGACTTTTGCAGTCTTCAGTTGCAACACTGTTTTATATTCAAGTTCTCAGGTTAGGTAGTTTTAAATCAGACTAGGAATAACTTCCTTAAAGTCAGTCACTTTATGTAGCACTGGGGCTCTGCCCTATTTGGTATTTTTACTTTTATAATCTAGAAGATACATTGTTATCATTTAATAACAGCCAATTGCACATGCGCAGTAACTTTTTTTTTACTGTCTTCTCTTTAATTTGTATTCTTTATGAGCGTGACCCTGTACTGGAAAAACTGAAGCTACACATGAAACTCTCATGTGTGAAGGAYTTGCCAGGACAAGCAGTGAACTCCTGCAAACCACTAAATTCAAAATACTTTTAAGAGAAAGTGTCCTGCTGAAATAAAGGGGTTATCTGTTAAAGAACACACTGCATTTTGAAGGATTTGAGTGTAGTAAATGTCAGTGAAACATCTGCAGCCACTGCAATCTATGGATAAATAACGATTTATGTTCAAAACTGAGAAAGTGCACTTAACCCAAAAAAGTCAGTAGCTGTTTTCTACTATGACTTTCACATAGGTTCTCAGTCACTGATACTATATTCTTAGTAGGGTTTCCTATTTTTTTTTGTTTCCTTTTCTTTTCATTTCTTTTTCACTCAAAATCAAAAGCCCAGTGAGTAAAGTATTGTCTCCTTAACTGCTTTAGAGAACTATATGTTTAAAGGATGTATAAAATAGGATTGCATAGGAACAGGTTTTAGCAGTGACAGCCACAATATGCAAGCCAATTAAGGCTGCTCGTTAGCGGGTATATTCTTGTAATACKCCTGTCAAGCTGAAATTGTACTCCCTTATTGACAGTAGTGGGTCTGATGCTTGAATTCTGTTTTCTGTGTTTGTCTAATGTTTCAAGACTCACTAGAAACAGCAACTAGCCAAAAAGTAAAAGAAATTGAAGGTTTTCAAGCATATTTTACCTAAAGTTTGCTAACCTGGCCAACTTAACCTGCAGGAAAAATACTGTGCTCTCATTAACGCTGCTTAAACATGACCTGCATCTCCTTTTCCCCATGGATAATGCACACTGACGAGACACAGGCTGGGGGAGGGAGAATCCAACCCACACCATTAAACCCATACCCTAGTATCTTATGGAGGATAATTAGGCCAATGAATAACGAGTCTCCCAAATTTCTTTCCAGACTGTTTTTTTTTTTTTTGTAAATGCTTCTAATTTATGCAGTGGCCTTCCCCACCCCCCTTAACACTCACCAGTACAAGATTTATGTACATTTTTGTCCTGATTAAAGAAAATACTCTTTTTGCCTTCAGTGGGAGAAGCACTGGCTCTTTTCTTTGTGCCACCACAAAGGCTGGACAAGATGATGAGGGTTGTTTTCCCATAGAAATCACCTTCCAAAAGTTTGACAACACCTGCCGTGATACATGTACCACATAGTTGCCTCCACTATCCTATTAGATCCTAGCTAGGATCTAACATAAGGAAGCTAGCTCTAACAGAGGGAAACCACTTGATTTTTCAAATGCAAATACCATTATCCAAAGGTTCTGCATGTAAACCTGACGTTAGAAAATGCTGAGATTCATCTGTAGGGGTGTAGATACAGGTGTAGATACACTTACGGGGGGCCCTTTAATCACCACGTGTGCATGTGCGCTTCTCAGGCTACGTTGATTTGTGTGGAAAAAACCCAAACTGACATGCCCTTGCTACGACACAAACATGGTAGATCTCCCTCCCCGCTACGAGGAGGCTTTTCTCCCTGCAGACCGCCTCCCCCCTCCCGCCCCCGCCCTGCGCAGTGCCCTCCGCGCTCCCCGGCCGCACCTGCGGCCCGGCCGCTCC